>JANVCC010000068.1:6690350-6787781 GCA_025345505.1 Todiramphus chloris collaris | reverse complement strand
GCTGGGCTCGCGGGGCGGCTCCAGGCGGGCGGCGCTCTCGCGGGGCGGCGGCGGCGGCGGCTCCGGCCGGGAGAGCTCGTACGACGACGGCGGCGGCTCCGGCGGCGCCAACAGCGGCGCCTCGCGGCCCGCCGGCGGTGGCTCCGGCTCGCGGGGCCCCGACTCCCGCTCCAGCGCCGGGCTCTCGCCCTCGCGGCGCCTCACGGGTGACAGGCTAATGAACGGCACCCGGCGCGGCTCCGCCATCCTCCGCCGGCCCCCCCCCCCCCCCCCCCCCCCCCGCCCGCCGTTCAGCCGGCCCCCCGCCTCACGCGTTCGGTGACACCGCTCTCCGCGCTCCCTCCCACCGGCTCCTCCTCCTCCTCCCTCTCCCCTCCCCCCTCCGCCGCCCGGTCGGAGCTGCCCCCTACGTTCTCCTCGCCGCCTCCACCCCCGCCATCTTGGCGCCCCCCCACATAAATAGAAGCAGGCCCGCAGGCCGCGCAGGCGCGTAGCAGCCGCCGACGCGCCGCCCCGCGTCGCTGTTGTTATTGCTCAGCTTCCCCCCCCGACGTCAGCGCGGCCGCCGGTGCCCGCCCCCAGTTGCCTTGGCGATGTGCACGCTGCCTGCCCTCGGCGCCTTAAAGGGCCCGCGGCCCGCCCGCCCCGAGCCGCGCGGGGCGCTCCCTCCTTCCCGCCCGCCCGCCGCCTCTCCCCGCCGTCGCGGGGCAATGGCGACACCGCGTACGCCACCGCTTCCTCTTCCCCCCTGCACCCCGAGGGTGGCCGTTGGCGACAGGAGAGCGGCTTCGGATTCCCTCTTTCCCGAAGCGCAGCGCGGCCCCGCGGAAGCCGGAGGAGAAGCAGGGTCAGCCCCGGCCCGGGCTCGCTTGGCGCTGACGGGGCGGTGGTGGCCCTCAGCGGGAGCGGGGCCGCCACCGGCACCGGCACCGGGTGTTGAGGGGGCTGTGCAACGCTCGGCCCTTCGGGTCAGCCTGGGGTGGCTGTCGGGGCCGCGGGCCTGCTTAGGGGAAGGTGCTGAGGCTTCTTGAATTCGGTCGGGCGCCAGAAAGCCACCCCTAGACGTGATCGCGAATTCAGTTGCAAAGGAGACCCCGAGCGTTTCCGGACTGCGAGGGTAACGGGGGGGACGTGTCCTGTCTCCGTGGCGCCTACACCCCCTGCGCGAAGCGCTGCTGGATCAGCTGGGAAGAGCAGGGCTTGACAAAACCGCGGTGGAAAGAGTTGAGCCCGGCCTGCTCCCGTGCAACGGCAAACGCTGTCCTCTGGGGAAAGGTACCGTTTTCCGCAGCCATGCCCAGCGAGGTTCAGCGAGGAAGGGATGCCCTCTAAGACAGGGGACAACACAAGGCGGGCAGGGTATGAGCAGCAGCGAGCTTTACCTCCTGAGCAGGAGCTGCCTGCAAACAGTGCGAGCGTTGCAGTCTGTCACCACCCACCTCTGACAGACTGCTGGCTGGCATTCCCAGATGGACGTGTGCCACCGAGGCACTGCCGAGTTTCGGGAAGCTATGAACATCTTCGCGTGCCTTGTGTTCTCCAGCTTCCTTGGAGCAGAAAGACGTTACCCTTTTTTTTAGCCTCAGAAATACTAGGTGGGAGAGGTTTTGATCCTTTTTTTTTTTTTTAAATCACTCCTGCTATGCAAAGCAAACATAATTTACACATACGTATTCTTTTGGATAATTACAGCAGACCATTCTGTGCAGCACATTACTCCACTTCCCAAACTGAATTCATCACAATTCTTGATGTTTTCCTCTCATTGTGGATGAAGTCTTTTGACTTGACTGCTTCCTTTCACCCAGACTCCAGAGAAGATCTGTGACAACAGAATGGCATTATTGAAAGTTAGGATTTCCCTAAGAGGGAATGGAGGAGATCCCAATATACGGCTTGCAGCAGGAAGTCAGCGGAATGACTCACCTGATTCGAGAAACATAGGCTGTCTCCTTTTGAAGCCTGAAAGGCTTTTCTGCTCTTTATGGTCAAAGGGACTTGTTTTACCTTAAAACCTTCCATGTTCTAGTATAACTAGTAAGCTTGGTAGAGGAATATCCTTAAATATGTCTTTGTTTTCAGTGTCGAAATTATTTGGAAATCCCGCTTGTTCTCCTGGTGAGAAACTATCTGATGATACAGAACAGGCAGTGCATTTCTGGATTCAAACTCAGTGAGTATCTCTAAGCTTCAGACCTGCAGATCCTGATGGGAAGATTCTGGTTCTCATCAAAGTTTCTATGCAATTTATGTCATTAAACCTCTAATGGTAGAAAGGGACCTTTCCTCAGCAAAAGAGGAATTTATTGCTCATCAAACTTGTCTTATGTGGAAATCGGGGTCACAAGAAAATGAGTTATACAAGTATCTGAACTCAGTACTTTAAATTGTCTTGCTTGTAGTGTAGATACACCTGGAAACACATCCCTCTTACAGTTTTACTAAGTTGCTTCCTGCCAGATCCAGAATCAAGGAATAACTCCCTCTTTTTCCAAAACCAAGCACCAATGCCCCGCAAACCATTTGGAAAACTAATTTGTTTTATCTACAGGATCATTCTTCCTCATCTATTATTATAATTAAAAATACCATTTCCTGCTGAACATACTTTCTCCTCAGGCACACGTACTTAAGCTGCTCTGACACATCCTTAAAAAACTCCAAAGTGCTTTATTCAGTGAAGTAAACAGCTGACTGTAGCAGGCAGAGAAATGACAGATGTTGTGACTAGAAATTTGAGCCCATTAGTTTCAGGTAGTTCGGATACACTTCACCAGAGCCTAAGAGACACTGGACTCCTTTCAAGAACTTCGAGAAAATCTTTGCACACACCTCTTCAAAAGCTTAAGTTTTCAATGACAGTAAGTTTTAAGAGTAGCAACAACTTTTATGCAAAAGGTAGTTACTGCTACTGTAACTGGAAACACTTTTTCCCTTCTAGAAGTGAGTTTAGGTGTATCTTTTGTTGACTTCCTGAAGTGAGGAACGGGATTCCAAAACCATGTTGTGTGCTAGGACAGCATAAATGGCACTATTAGGAGTCTGGTGGGTAGGAAACAGAATGTTGGCTTTGTTTCCACCCTACAAATAAGTTGGAAACCTAGGGCAAGTCTTCATGCTGGAACAGTAAAGAGGTTTACAGGAGTGCATATGTCATGGCAGTGAGTTCCTCAACCAAAGGTGGGGGTGTTACCTATCATCTGTGCTGGTCACATGCAGTTCTCAGTGAGAACTTCGGAACCAACACAACTTCTATATGACTGGTGATTTTTTGTGCTCTACGGAACATTGTGACATTCTTTTGTCTAATAAATAAAATAAGATGGTTAACCTAAAGGAACCTCAGAGAAAATTCAAAGCCTCGAGTGCTGAGTTTATATGGAATAGCAGGTTAGGAAGAAAAAGGGATGAGAGAAAATGGAAAGACCTGCACTTTGGCCAAAGAAAAGCAAGCTGCTCAACCAAGCTCCTGTTGGGAACAGCTTTTGATCCTGGAGAGAAGGTGAGATATTAAGACATTAAACATCAGCTCTTAAGTGGGTGAATTTACCAAGCAGAACGTGTGTAAATTTTTCTCTCAGATAATGGTTGTAACTAACAAGAACACTTTTCTAGTTACATCTTATTTTTTACTCAATTGTTTCTGCTGCTGGTGCCAAGACATCTTGAGGGAGCAAGCATAAAACTTCCATCTTTAGGCTTTCCTAAAGTTAAGGGTGAACTTAACTGAGGCTGACAAATAATTTGTAAACTTTTCCAGAAGTAATGATTCCAGGTGGAGTGTGGACTCCATGTTTTAACTGAAATTAATTTGGGAACGTCAGCATCTGAGAGGTTTTCTCTGCCATGCAGTGAAGATTAGGTTAAGGTCTAAAATTCTTCCTTGCAGATTTACCCTTTTCTAAGAAGGAGGAAGAAATAGAGGCAAAAAAACAAAACAAAAAAAACCCCAAACCCTTCTAAGTGGTCACAAGAAAATTAAAACCACTAAATTACCAAAGATAAAATAAGCTTTTAGCTAAAATCCTGACATTTTCTTGTTGATAGAAAGAACAGCAAGAACGGTTATGTCAGAAATAAACAGAGGAGTACCCGGTAACACACGCACACAAAAAAAAAAAAGCTTTTATCATTAAAAATACAAGTGTATAGAAAGGGAGAGAAATTCAATGAACTGGTGAAAAAAACGGAACCGAGGAGCATCTGCCTGTCACCTGTTGATTGTGCCTAACAATGTCCCTTAAGCTGACTTTAAAAACGAAGAGGAGCTGCCTTTGGAAAGAATGGATTTCCTTAATGGTAGCTCGGCTATGATTCACACCTGCTCTTTCGACAGTGTAAAACCACCTAGATGTTTAAAGAGATTAAGAGGGATTATGCGCTCTGGGAAGTCGTCCTTTACTTTTTTTCCTCATTTGCAGCATTTCTTTCAGTGTACTAGCAGCGCGGGATGCTTATCTCCGATGAAAGCCTGTTCCATCAGGCCAGCACCCCTGGAGGCAGCCGAAGATTCCCAGCCTGTCTGAAACTCTGGAGTCAGGTTTTTGTCTTATCTCTGAATTGCCGGCTGCTGCTTTGACTCCTTCCAACAGGAATTAAAAACGCAGCAGAACGAATGAGTCACAATTTCGTGTCCCTACCCCACCCACTTGTACCAGGCACAAGAACGAGGGAATTCTTGGTTTGAAGGCCAATTTCTACACTAAAAATCAGTAGTAATTTTATTTAATGAGGTAAAAGAGCCTGGAATTAATTCATAGCAACACAGGAGCTAATATGCCATAGATTTGCTCTTGCTGAGGGTTTCTCTTTTGAGTGCTGACCTAGGACAAGACAAACAGTGCCCATGAAAACTGAGCCAGTCAGACTGCAGGCCAGACTAGCCTTGGCCTCCTGCCACTGTGATTTTTTTTTTCCATATATATATTTTTTAGTGAAATAAAAAATATTTTTATAATTATAATAAACCTATTCAATGTATTAAATACTGTAATACATTAAAAATTAGTATATCTACTTAACAGACTGTCAGAAACAACTGTCAAGCAATGCTCCCCCTCCCAAAAAGGAGAATGACATATAATACGTATGTAGATTGCAAAGCAACCTTCTAGGAACCATAAAGACATACAACATAATTAATATATGGCTGTTACCTGGGAGAAATTTTAGTTTTTCTCTAGTTCCTCCTCCAACCTTCAGACTGGTTTTACAAAAACTCCACTTTCCTAACCTTTTTCTTTTTTTTTTCAATGCCTCCCAGCACTTCAGAAACTGCTTTTACTTACATAAAAGTTCTACAGCTAAATAAGTGCACATTATCACAGACAGCTGAGGGTGATTGCATAAACAAATTACCACATTTTTAACATTCATACGAGCTTACGATCAGAATAGTCAGAAGCACACTTTGCATGTGCAGTTCAGCATTTTCATACTTCCATGATTTTATTTCCAAGCCAAATTGCCTTCAAAAAGCAAAGCACATATTCATCACCAAGAATTAACTACATACCGAGCTTGCAGATTCAACACAAAGCTGCTTTTGAGTTGCCACAGCATTAAAAATAGCATCTGAAAAATTACTTATGAAAACGCATTTTTCACACATGAATAATTTAAATAGACAAATGGAATTCTATTAAACTGTTCTCTTACCACCTCAAGTTGTATTTTGAAAAGAGCTAAGAAATTTAAAGATTTTTTGTGCATCTTAAAACAAGTCCTAGCAGCAATACCAGTGACTATTTTACAGGTAGAGTGGATGCTACATATCAGAAATGCTTGTGAAAACAAGCTATATTTTCTGTACAACAGCTCTCTTTCAAGTGTCTTTTTCTTGGCCTTAAAAAAAAAATTCCCCCTTACACTGATAAGCAATTGTGCAGTCAGATTTAATTTATATTTGGTACTTATCTGAATACTTCCTCCCTGTTTAAAGAGACTGAGTTATGAAGTGTCGTGCTGATTTCTAGCCCTCCACAGGACTTTGCAGATTTTACACATCTGAAGGCATCTTGCCTTGAATGCCTGGAAAGCAAAGTAAGGAAGGTAATGCTCAGAGGCAGGAAGAGATGCATGGAAAATAGCAGTACTTTGGCAGTAGTTCCTGTAAGGCCAGTCACATTAGTGTGTAGATAGGAAGGGAAATCACTCAGTAGGGAAGAAGAATGTGCAGAAATGAAAAGTGTACACAGTGACAGAACCAGTTTGGGAATAACTAGCTAAACTGGGTGGGAAGTTCAGTAAAGCTTGCCTCAGATACTACTTTGCTGTGACCTGAAAATAGCTCTTCTGCCTTTCAATGCTGGGGAAACCCACCATTGTTTCACATAAATAAATTAACTTCCCAGTTTACTCAGTGATGACTGAGTTCAGCACACGTGGCATCATGAATAAGTCAGGCAAAAGTAAGATTCAACTTGTAGAATACAAGTATTATGATAATCATCACTACTGGGAATATACCAGGCAGTTTATGAACTGGTTTATCAGTTTCTGTAATTTAATTTTCCTGAAGTTTTCTCAGATGCAGCTATCACACATGGATTGATAGTAAAAAGAAACATTTACTTCATGTGATATGAACCAGCTCTGCAAAGTAAGACATTGTGTTCTGTCAGATAATGGCTACCCAACTGATGTGAGGCAAGGAAAAGATTATCAGTAACTCTAGAGCAGAGGAGCATAATGATCCCATCATGCTTAAGAAGGACAAAATCATCAAAAGAAAATGATAGCTGTTACAATACACAATGTAACTGTTAGAACTGAAGCATGGTCCTTTTCTATGTGACAAACCATCTCAGCATTATTACAGGTATTCTTAAAATTTTAAGTCATTGTATGTTGTATACTTCTGCCATCTTAAAGTGTGGTTTGAGGACTTCAGAAAAAGCAATGCAACTCCTACATCTATGAAAATGCAATTCAGACACAACAGTATAGGTAGGATCCCACTTTTAAGTTCGATTTAGCTGGATCTGAGAACTGCTACAAACTGTCCCATGGCATATTTTCTGTCAAAATAACTTAAATCCCAGGTTCATGAAGATTGACTTCTAAAAACATTTTGAAGACCATTACTTATTTTACTGCATTCATTAAATTCTCATAAAGAATTACTAACATAATGTGGAGCAATTAAGCACAATACAATGTGTAAGTATGAACTGAAACAGAAGTTCTTGTTTTATTTGAAGAATAAACCGTGTCTCCTCAAAAGTCACAGCTCTTACTAAATATATATTTTTTATTTTTAAATCTATAAATAATTGAATTACACTAGCATCTAAGTAGGACCTGTAAGGAATTTGGGCGCTGTCCCTTGCCCAGAGAGGTGAAATGCCTGTTTTCTTTGTTCCAAGTGGAAGTTTAAGCTCTACAAAGTCAAAATCTAAGCCCTTGGTGTGTGTCTTCTAAATGTGATTACAGGGCAAATAAAAGTTGTTTCAAATTCTGCAAGCAGCCTTGAGCAACTGGACTCCATCAATCTTTCTGGGATGCTGGAAGGCTCATCTAATAAAGAATGAATGGGAAGTATTAGCTCCCATGACATGTATTTTTTACAAGTTTAGCTGACTACAACAATATTGCAGTTAGACAAATGCAATACGTACATTTCTAATGTCATACACCTAAAAGAACAGCATAAGGTACAGAATCCATAAGGTACATGTTAAATGAGATTGACATGTGATGAAAAGTAGCCATCGATCATCGTTAAGAGAATATTTTGGGGGTTTACTTTAGCAAAGTCCTGAAAAGGTGGAGGATCCAACACATCCCTTGATGATCCAGATAGAGATGTAAAACAGCACCAAGAAAAGGTTCCAGAGGAACAGGCTAGTAATCAGTGAGGGTAAGATAGTCCCACAGGGTGATCTGAGCCCATTCAAACAAAAGATTTGTTTTGTAAAGCTAAAGGTAAGCTGTCTCTTCCAAAGGGGAGACTATCCTAGCGAATACCAGTTCTGCAAAAACCCCAGATGTCATGTCATAGTTCAGAAGCAATTTAATGCAAGCACCCCCCGAGATAATATGGCAAAAAGGGTGACCGCAGTCTTTTAGGACTTTAAGACTATTCTCTTTTAGGAGAATAGTAAGCAGCAGTATGGAGAAGCATATTCCAGTGTCACATACAGTGATAAATTATGCCTAGTGCTACATGGCCATGGTTTTCTTTTTAAAAAAAAAAAATCTGCTGACAAACTGATTGCCAGTTTTCCAGCTTGGAAAATATTGTTACAAGGGATGCTGTCTTTAATACAGATAGAGGTGACCTGCTTGAAGTTTATGTGTACCTAAAGGCCAGAAAAAAATAATCCACCAATAAACCAAACCAAACCAAAGAACACAAGGCTTTAATGACTAACAGCAAAGATGAACATTGAAAAACATTAGAAAACAAGGCCAAGCAAGCTGAATTTAGAATTAAGGAGCAATTTCTAAAAGAACAAAAGTGATTTAACGATTTGAACAAACTGCAAAGTAAAACTATGGAGTTTTCATTATACACCTTAAAATGAAGACTCTTTGGTTTTTCAGGCAAATATTCTTATGGGAACCAAGTTAGTTATTGGATCCAACGCAGATACTGGCTGATGAAATGTTCCATCTTGCAGTATGTAGGGTCAAGCCAGATTATCTAGTAGTCAATACATGACTCGATTTTAATCGTTACTAGTGACACTTTTCATGCAATTACTTATTTCCTCAGAGATCGTATGAATAGATGAAATGGGGAGAGGGAAGTCTGGAAATGAAGCTCAGAAAAGAGTGACTGGAAATAACTTCTGGAGATAATACATGGAAAATTTGTTTGAAGAGTAAACCAATGGGCAAAACCCAGATGTGTTCCTCAACGTATGCATCGCTCCCATGTAGTGAAGCTACATGTAGCAACAGTTACATATGTAATTGTGTCTTACTAGCTAATGGCCAAGTTCCTTATTCAACCTCAAACAATTTTCTTAGGAAGATCAATGAACAACCTTCAAGCTGAGGGAACCAGATGAACCAAAATACCTGGTATGGTCCACAGAGGTGGATCATGAGATGACTTTTCCTTCACAATGAACTTGCCACCTCCAGTTTAGTTCATTACTTGGCTCCAGCTGTTACTATGCTTACTATGCTGGATTCCAGAATTGGTCCAAAAGGGTCACACTTGCAGTAACAGACAGGATCAATGTCCTCCGACCTCCCTTACAGTGTAATTCACTTAGATGTTATTGCCATACATGTATTTCAGGTATTATCAAGCTTAATTAAAGGTCATCTTCCTTATCTATCAGGAATGAGTCAGTGCCCAGCTGAAAGCAGTAACATGCTGTTTCAGGTTTGGCTTTCTCTACCAGTCACTATTAATTGATATGATTGCTAGCACAGTACCTTCTGTGCATTCTCTATAGCTTATTTTCCAGAATTGGATGCTTATTCAGAGTATAAACAATAACTATTTTCCATACTCTTCCTTGAAATTCTAGTGATGCAGCAATTTCTTTCTCCCTTAAGTCTCTTTCACTACATTATCTGAAATGCCACTGTTTCAATTTTATATTCATTTACTCCCGATCCAATAAACTTACCTGTTTCCCTGGGTCTGCACATTACAGAGTTACAGAATTACTGAGGCTGGAAAAGCCCTCTGAGATCACCAAGTCCAGCCTATGACCCCACACTGCCACACCAGCCAGACCATGGCACTCAGTGCCACATCCAGGGACGGTGACTCCACCACCTCCCTGGGCAGCCCATTCCAATGGCTGATCACCCTCTCTGTCAGGAAGTGCTTCCTGATATCCAACCTAAACCTCCTCAGTGTAGCTTCAGGCCATGCCATCTTGTCCTGTCATTAGTTGCCTGGGAGAAAAGCCTGAACTCCATCTGACTACACCCTCCCTTAGTTGTAGAGAGTGACAAAGTCCCCCCTGAGTCTCCTTTAGGCTCAACAACCCCAGCTCCCTCAGCCTCTCCTCATCAGACTTTCCTTCTAGTTCCTTGCCCAGCCTCGTTGCTCTCCTGTTGACCCACTCCAGCACCTCAATGTCCTTCTTGAAGTGAGTGGCCCAGAACTGTACACAGTATTCGAGGTGAGGCCTCACCAGTGCTGAGCACAGGGGCAGAATCACATCCCTCGTCCTGCTGCCCACGCTATTCCTGATACAAGCCAGGATGCCATTGGCCTTCTGGGCCACCTGAGCACTTCTGGCTCACGTTCAACCAGTTGTCAGTCAGGACTCCCGAGTCTCTCTCCACCGGGCTGCTCTCCAGCCACTCCTCCCCTAGTCTGCCTGGGGTTATTGTGGACACAGCGCAGGACCCTGCACTTGGTCCTGTTGAACTTCATACCATTGGCCTTGGCCCATCAACCCAACCTGTCCAGGTTCCTCTGCAGAGTCTTCCTGCTCTCCAGCACATCAACACTGCCTCCCAGTTTGGTGTCGTCTGCAAATTTACTGAGGGTAACTGCTCCATAGCAGGTCAGGCTGGCAGGCCTGTAGTTCCCCGGATCCTCCTCCTGGCCCTTCTTGTGGATGGGAGTCACATTGGCCAACCTCCAGTCATCTGGGACCTCCCCAGACAGCCAGGACTGTGATAAATGATGGAGAGCAGCTCAGCCAGTTCTTCCGCCAGCTCCCTCAGCACCCTAGGGTGAATCCCACCCGGAACCATGGACTTACTGGGATTGAAGTGGCACAGCAGGTCACTAACTACTTCCTCCTGGATTACAGGAGGGGTATCCTGCTCCCCATCCTGTCCTACCAACTCAGGAGCCCAGCTGTCCTGAGGATATCTAGTCTTTTTGTTAAAGAAGGAGGCAAGGAGGGTGTTAAGCACCTCAGCCTTTTCCTTATCTTCTGTTAGTATGTTCCCACCCCCACCCTCCCCAATAAGGAGTGGAGATTTTCCCTGACCCTCCTTTTGTTATTAATGGATTTATAAAAGCATTTTTTATTACCCTTAACAGGATATCCTTAACACATACATTCTTCACTGCCTGCTTGTTCTGTAGAGGTCACTTTTGGTTTTTTCTACATTTACCTTCACTCCTAGCTGTCCTATTTAGAGTACCCCGAGTCCATAAATTTCCACAGTTCAGGGAAATATGCAAATGGGCAGGGATAATTTTTTTTTTTAAACTGAGAAACAGCTTTAGAAATTCTTTATTAACTTCCCTTTCTGTATCAGCTAAGGCAACTCCTATTCATGCCTCTGTTTTTTGAATATGATCTCAGATTAATCCACCAAAGATGTTCTTAGAATGTATTTCTAAGGCAAAATAAACACTGATATTTCATCACTTTTCTTGTTCTCCATTTTAATAGTACCTAAATACCCGTTCCACTACCAAGACCTTAAATGCCAGAACAATATGTAATGTATCTTTTATTTCCTCACTGCTCAAGGCAAAGCTCTGCAGTCCCCTGTTCTTTATGTCTTAAATGACAAAAGCTTTATTACCACTCAGTAAAATGCACTGTACTTGACCCCACATTATTTAGCATATCAGATATGACTTTGTGACTAGAGTGAATAAAGGTGAAGTTTTGTAAAACTTCTCCACTGGTCATGGACAGAGAATTTAAAATTAGTCCCCACGCCCTTCTGCTGCAATGCCATCACACTTACTTCCGAGGATTCAACCAACATGTGAAACAGTCTGCAATGGATTTGGATGCTCTTCAGCTTTCCTGCAGGTTAAGCTTCAATAAAGGGAGTAATTAGATGCGTTTAACATCTGCTACAAAGCCACCAACATGATTTTTTGAAGCTTTGTACCAAGACTCATAATTGTATTCCCAATCTGCTTGCAAGTTAATTAAACTGGGACGGGAAAGAAAAATGCCTTTTACAAGTGAAATGAGTTTTTAACTACTTTCAGTGAAAATGCTGCTCCTTTCACACCTCTTTTGAATGAATGTGACATTGCTCCTGGTGAAAGGCTCTATTATTGTTGCTATTATGATGGATCAGTTTTCTAGATGTAAATTCATGTAAATGCAACTGCCCACAACTGTCCATGTACTTCTAAATACCTGAATGATGATGCCCACAGTTTTTGCTTAAAGCAGTAAAAATACTGACATGTTGTATGTCAGAAAGGTCTATATATTCCATACACACCCACTTATTTCAGCAAGCTACCATAAAATCAGGACCAGGGCTATTGGCGTGTCTTTGACTGATTACTGAACATGCATTGAATGACCAGTCACAAATCTGCCCTCTTCCACAGCAAAATGAATGTACTAATTCAAGTTCTGCAGCATGAAGCAACACAGACCAACAAGGCATTCGACTGTAGATTCAATCAAGAGCTTTAATCAAAGCACAGACAGTAGAGAATACAATATTCTGAGTTCCCCCCCCAAAAGATAAAAAAATACTTTGTAAGTATTTTACAAACTTACAAAATGTAAATTTCCCTTTTAGAAATAATATACAAATGTTTTTCACTACAAAATCTAGAACACGTGTTACTACTGTTGCCTTCTTTTAGAATTATGTATTTCCTGAACTGTTCTCCTTAAAAACCAGGAGAGTATAATAAATCCAAAAGTATAATAAATATATTGCTAACAAAGGTGGTAAATGCTGAAGGAAATGTTTCAAAATATCCAGTTCTTTTATCCATCAGATTGCTAAACGAAACGGATCACTTGCATTAATTATATTAACACAAATAAATATTTTGAGTGTCAAACCTGAAAGCAAGATTGAGCAACAGTCAAATCTCCATGCTCTGAAAAAGATGTTTTGCTACCAGCCTAGAAAGCAAATAAGCCACTTTGCAGCTTGGCATTTTGGGTTGATTAACCCTCATCTTCAAAAATAAGGGTAAGAGAAAAAACAATCCTTATAGAGAAAAACAAGAAAGGAAGGTATTAGTTACTGAAATTTATCTAGAAAAGGCCTGTGCTCAGAAGACAGTTTGTATTTTACCCTTGACAGGTAATATACAGAAGTCTTTATGTATTATCTGATATCCTAATACTGGCTTTTGATTGTCCCCATCATCCTCTCTTCTTGCCACATTCCATCACTTGCTGGTGTAGATTCGTATCAGTCATTTAACAAATGATTCCTCTCCAGAAGCCTTGCTGAAAAAATCCCCACAAAACAGTCCAGTAACTTGTGTGGAGAAATCTGGGGAACGTCTGAGCAGCATTTTGACTTGTGGAGGGTTGGAATTACTAGTAAAAAAACCTGGAACTTTGAATGAGGAATAGAGGGTGGTGCAACAGAAAAAGTACTAATAATGCTTTAATAATAATTGAAAAAAACTCCAACAAAACCAAAAACTTGCTGACTGTTTTGCAATCTTACTGCACTATGCTGTTGCTCAGCTGGGTGAACTAACATCCTGCAAGGAAGGAGATATCCAGAACGCATGGGGGAAACCAAGACCCAGATCTTCCAGCCACACCACAGTAGTAACACACCTGGTTCATTTGGTGGCAGCGACTTAAACAGGGACTCTGTTGTCCTTGGCCCACTTTTTCATGATGCGGACGATGTATTCTACTTGAGAATTGCCAGGGCTCTTCAGAAGGTGCAGTACTTCCCCTAGAGTCTCTCTGCAAAGGTGAAAAGCAAAGATTTAAATGAGTGTAAGACCCAAATAATAAAATCTACAACTACCGACACCCAAACTATTGTGCAAAACATGGGTCCTAGACAGAGAGGTCCCTTCCTCTTTTATCCCAGGGGATAAAAAAAGTTTTGTATACAATTGCAACAAGGAGAGAAATGAAATTAGCAGAATAAATAGTTAGGAGTTTAGTGCATGCACATGTGGTGTATTGATATATAAATCCTTACTCTTGCAAAATAGTTCCCCAGGACAAAGCAAACATTTTTTTTTGGTTTCTAATGCTACTTGCTCGTCTTCAGTATGGCAACATCTGGCTTAATTCTGCCAAAGCACCTTACACATAAACACAAATAATGTGGAAATGAATACTACCAATAGGATAAACCAGTATGAAGCTGGAGTTTGCTAGCTACTTTACAGCAAGAATTTGTGTGCATATTGAAACATGGGCAAGCTGTGTGTATTTTACTGCATCTACTGCACTAATTGCTGAAAGGACACTTGAAGGGCACAATGGTTAATAAGATTATTCCAGCAGAGAAGGGAATACAAGGAAGGTGTAGAAGCCAAGATAACACCTACCAGTCATGGAAGAAATGGCAAATTTGGCCAAGGGATGATGCCCATCTGGCATCACAGCAGAATATTCATGAGGGAACAGTTCTTAAATACAGCCTCACTACTCTCTCTCATTCTCCCATCCCATGAAATGGGACAAAACCACAAGTAGCAGTTACACAGATAATTCAAGTTTTCATCAAGTAAGCACATTTGTCTGACATGGACAGTGTCTTCAGAAAGCAAGTTTAAGTGACAACACAATCTTATCTACTCATTGTTTAGAGAAATCACATACTTCCTACAGCACCGAGTAAATGTTTCCCGAGTTCTGTTTTTATGCCATCAACAGGAAATTAGGTTCTTTTCACTCAGTTCATGAACATGCTACATTTATAATTCAACTCTTCCTAGTATAATGACTAATGTATTTTAGTTTCCTACACTTCACAGCATTCACTGATAAATTATTCTTCACCATATATTCTATAACTGTTGGTGTGGAAGACACACTTCGAACTGATTGACACTGCCCAGTGTCTATGCTCTGAAAGGTCAATAAGGAATTGGAAGAGGACACATAGTCCTAAAGCTAAGATCATGATTCTGGCTTACAGCTAATGGGAAATAAAAAAAAGAGTGAAATAAATTCAGACACAGTGCAGAATACTCACTTTGCTTCTCGGCCAGCTATGATCAACTGAAAGACGCCCACACAAGCACCTCTCTTGCCTTCCCAGTATTCAGGATTACTGTCCAGTCTCTCCAGAACTTCAAATGCTTTGGCTGAATAGTAAAACTGGCGCATCTGCACAGAAAGTGAAACATTATTCCTGACTATATGAAGTGGATTAAAATGTTGAGCTGGTTTCTGAAATCAGCAGCAAGTCATAGAAGCAATGTGCATCTTCCAGTTTTCCTGAAGGCAGCAAGTGACACAGAACAGGCACATTTCAGTTCTGGGGAGGGAAACAGGTGGTATTTGAACTTTATTAGTTGGCAATGATCAGCACCGTTGTTTTGATCATGTACAGACAACATTAGCTTTCAGAACTTCTGTTTTTATCAGGTGCCCTACCTAGTGTCATCCTGACTATACCAAAGTCCTTGATAGAAGATCAATTTCTAACTAGTTCAAACATATGAAAACAGAATCACTTTTCCTTCTGTAGAGATGGTCACAGAGACATGTTTGGATGTCTTTTGGATTAAACTTGGAGCTAAATATTTTTCTTCACTGCTGCAATATAGTACAAAAGAAGATTCAGTGACTCTATAATCCAAATTTTCCTGATCTTAGGAAAGTCCACTGTGTACCCTATCTTGTCTGCCTTAGGTTCTCTACTTGTCAATGGGAACAAGCAGCGATTTGGTTGGCAACAGTCAACGCAAAAGGAGTGACCACAGTAACTGTGGCTTTGGAAGCCAGCATAACTCATGTCGACCTTATCTGTGACTGTGAGTGTTGTTCACTTGGGCAAGCCTGAGCAGCACTGTTGTTTGTGGCTAGCATCCTCCCATGAGAGAGCACAGAAGGCAGGCTGAGCACAGCCTCCCATCCTTTGGGGGCTGGAAGCCTGCATCTGCTGAGAAAAAGGACAGGCTGTGGGAGGGATGTTTGGAAAAGTTTGTCAGAGAAGCAGAGGTATTACAGAACAAGCAAGAATTCCCTTTTCTTCACATAAATGGTGATGTTAACACAAGTGACTGGCAAGCACTTAACTGAATGGGAATTGAGACAGTGAGTATAAACAGTACCAGATGTGTCAGCTAAAAAGAAAAAGACCACCGCTCTCTCCCAGCTCGTGTCTGATCCATTAAGCAGCTATCAGTTTAACGTCTTCCTTCTATCTGATGTAAAAGCAGGAAATGCTTCACCCAAGTCATGTGCTGTTCCCTATATGCTTAAGATGGGCTATTCCATGAAAAGCTGCAAGAAATTAGCCACAAGTCCTGCATCCCAGCTTCCTCACTGAGCACCTTCTACCAGCATAACAATGGGGCGTCCGGCTGCACCTGATCTCAGGACAGTCCTGACCGTGCTCCATCAGTGCTCACCCACCAATCTGTTGAGTGAAGCCTGGTGTGACCACCTTCTGAAGCTACAGCAGACCTCCAATACAATATAATGTTTCAGAAAGAACTGGAAAATGCTGCAGAAACTCAAACAACATGGGCCTTGCTGTTTAGTGGAAGAGGTACAAACAGCTGCTAGTGTAGAAAGACAAGTTATAACATTATAGTAATAATTTTTTTAAATAAAAATCCTTGGTCTTTGGAGCAGGCATTTATGGCCATAGGTAGACACATAATTAGACTGTAAAATTTAGCCCTGTAAGTGCAGATTTAAGAGCTCGAGATAAATCCAGATCGTGGAGCTGCTTGTCTTCTAGAGTACAATGAGGTTTTGAGAATAATTTAGGCAAAATAGTCAACTGATTTAAGTGAGACTTAAAATGGTCTAAAGAGATATTCTACCTAAAGTCTGATCATCAACTTGCATTCACAAGGTGTGCACAGGTAGGCAACCTGTTACATCAGGTGGCTGAGTTACAGGAAACAATAACTAGGCTGTGCAGCACTAGGGGAACAGAGGTAGAGATTGATAAGTGGCTTCAGAACCAAGTTCCAGCAACAGACACTGCTGAGGATGAAGTACCCTGGACTCTGGTGTCCCACAAACGCACATCTCCACCACAGTCTCCACCCTTCAGCATCTCAACTAAAAACAGATCTGAAGTCTTAACAACAGTAAACACCCACGAGGTGCAACTGAACCAACAGCACATGGCAGATATCACAGAAAGAAATGCCATGTGCTTGCAGTGGGAGACTCCCTGTTTAAGGGCACAGAAGCATGCATTTGCTGACCTGACAGGGAGTCACGTGAGGTATGCTGCCTTCCTGGAGACAAGATACTTGATGTTCCCAAGAGGGTGCCACAATTTGTTAAGAGCACAGACTACTATACATTATTACCCTTTCATGCAGGCACAAACAACCTGTAAGGCCAAACTTAGGCAGAATCAAGAAAGACTGTAAGGCTCTGCAGGAGAAAGTGATGAATTTTGGTGCCCAAGTTATCTTTTCTTCCATATTACCAGTTCAAGGACTGGGAGCAGACAGGAATAGCCACATAATGCAGACCAACTTCTGGCTGTATGGCTGGTGTTGCTGTGAGGGTTTTGGCTTTATGATAACAGGACCTTCTATGAAGACTACAACCTGCTAGGAAGGGATAGAATCCATGTGTCTAAAAGAAGCATGGGAATCTTTGGCAGCAGGCTGGCTAACTTGGTGAGGTGGACTTTAAACTGAAGGATGAGGGGGGAGGGATCCGAAACGGCAATGCCCACACCACCATCACCACTACAACCAATTAGGGAATAAATCAGGCCAACCAGAGTAGTCCAATATGTGCCTCAACTGTCTCCCTAAGTGAGAATCAAAAGACCAGTCACCTGAAGTGTATGTATACTAATGCACACAGTCTGGGAAACAAACAGGAGGAACTGGAGCTCCGTGCCCAGTCAGAGAGTTATGATATCATGGAACAACTGAAATATGATGGGTCAACTAATGTGACTTGGGGATTGTGACAGATGGGTATAGGCTATTTCATAATGACAGGCAGGGTAGAAGAGGATGAGGAGTCACACTCTATATTAAGAACCTTGAATATATAGAAGTCACCTATGGTAACTGTGGAACATTCGAACACCACTGAGTCAAAATCAGAGGGGTTGTCTCCAAGTGAGACTTTACAGTAGGCATCTGTTACTGATCACCAAACCAAGACAAGACCAATGAGCCAATACTTGGGTCAATTAAGCAAGCTTTGGGTCAACAAAATCTGGTTCTTACAGGAGACTTTAACTATCCAGACATTTGCTGGAAGAACAACACAGCACTTCACCCATCATCCATCAAGTTCCTGGAATGCTTAGAGGACTCCTTCCTTATATAAATGTTAGATTTATATCTCAGATCTATATCTCATCACATAAGAATGGGATGCTGCTGGACTTGCTGCTCACGAACAAAGAAAACACGCTCTGTTAATCTCAGTTAGTGACAGCCTTGGCTGCAGTGAGCACAGTATTGTGGAGTTTGGGATACTGCTGAGCATGCTGAAGGTTAGTTCCAAGACAAAGGTTTTAGACTTTAGAAAAGCAAACTTCAGCTCATGCAGGGCTCAGCTTGAAGGGATTCTATTGGAAGCTTTCATGGAGGATAAAGGAGCTAGTGAGTGCTGGGAGTTTTTCAAGAACACTCTCCTAGATACACAAAACCAGTTCATCCCCTCGAAAGGCAAAGGAAGTTGTCTTAACTGGGAGCTTCTGGGTCTGCTCAGGACCTAAAGGGAAATGTACCAGACATGGAAAATGGAACATTACCTTTTAAAAATTACAAGGGCATTGCCAGGGTGTGCAAGGATGCAGCTGAGAAAGCAAAAGCTCAGCTTGAACTGAAATTGGCCAGAGATGTCAGAAACTCCAAGAAAGGCTTCTTCAGACACATTAACAACAAGCAGAAACAGAAGGAGAATATTGGCCCACTATTAAACAGGAGAGGTGAACTACTCACCAACAATGCTGAAAAGGCAGAGGTCCTCAGCACCCTTCTTCACCTCTGTCTTTACCAGTGCTGTTGGGTCCCAAAAATGGAGATTAATGCAGAAGCAGACCTGCTGTCAGTGAAGGAAGAATTGCTGTGGCAACTATTCCAGGAGCTTGATCCATACAAATTGATGGGTTTGGATGTCATCCACCCCAGGGCATTAAGAGAGCTGGCCCGTGTCATTGTGAGGCCGCTCTCCATAATCTTTGAGAAGTCGTGGAGATCAGGAGACGTGCCTGCAGACTGTTAGAAGGCTAATGTCACCCTCATCTACAAGAAGGGTTCCAAGGAGGACTCAGGTAATTATAGATCCATGAGCCTCACTTCAACCCCTGGGAAAGTTATGAAGCAAATCATCCTGGGGACTATCACAAGTAAACTGGAGCATGTAACTGGGAAAAGCCAATGTGGATCCACCATGGGTAAATCATGCTTGAGAAACCTGATCACCTTCTACGACAACGTAACCTGCTCGGTTCATGCAGGGCAAGTGGTCTACCTGGACTTCTCCAAGGCTTTTGACAGTCTCCCATAGTCTCCTCTTAGAGCAACTGACATGTTACAACCTAGACAAGCGGTCTGTGCGGTCGCTGGGGAACTGGCTGACACCTCTGGGTACAGCCTTTCTCAAACTGACAACCAGACATAAGCAGGGTCAACCAGGGATCAATACTGGGCCCAACATTATTTAATATCTTCGTAAGTGATTTGAATGTTGGGATCAAGAGGACCCTGATGAAGTTTGCAGATGACACCAAAATGAGTGGGGAAGTTGACACTCCAGAAGGGAGAGCCACCTTCCAGGAAGACCTGGACAGGCCAGAGGAGTAGACTAGCAGGAATCTTATGAAGTTCAACAGAGACAAGTATAAGGTTTGGCACTTGGGAATGCATAAACCAGGAAGGCAGCTCAGACTGGGATCCACCTAGCTGGAGAGCAGCCCTGTGGAAAGGGACCTGGGGGTCTTGGTGGACAACAAGCTCAACATGAGTGAACAGTGCTCTACAACAGCAAAGAATGCCAATGGGATACTGGGTTGCATTAACAAGGGCATCACCAGCAGAGATAAAGAAGTCATTATCTTGCTCAGTGCTGGTTAGACCACACCTTGAGTACTGTGTTCAGTTTTGGTGCCTGCTATACAAAAAAGATGTGGACAGGCTGGAAAGGGTCCAGAGAAGGACCACAAGGATGATCAGAGGACTGGAAGACCCGCCATATAAAGAAAGGCTGAGAAAACTGGGTTTGTTCAGCCTTGAGAAGAGAAGGCTTAGGGGAGACCTTATTACCATGTGCCAGTACATAAAAGCTGGCTACCAAGAAGACAGAGACTCTCCCTTTTTACAAGGAGTGACATGGAAAAGGCAAGGGGTAATGGGTACAAGTGACTCCTGGGAAGATTCTGATTGGACTCCAGAAAAAAAATTTTCACCTTGAGAACAATTAGACATTGGAATTATCTCCAAAGGGAAGAGTTGGATTCTCCTGCATTGGACAGTTTTAAGACTCAGCTTGACAGGGTGCTGAGCCATCTCATTTAAACTGTATATTTTTCCACTTTGAAAGGTTGTACTAGATGATCCTCAAGGTCCCTTCCAACCTGGTATTCTATGATTCTATGAAATTGCAGTTACAGGAAACACCAGAGGCACAGCCACTTGCTTGAACAACACCACTTTTAGGGTTAGATGGTGGATTAAATACCTGAAAGATGTGCAAGAGATAATTTGCTTAGTTTTAGAAGAATGCTTTTGAGATGCCAAGGTAGATTTTCTGACTTTCAATTATGTGATTATTAGGTTTTGAGAACACGGTTCTCAAATATATTAGATTTGAGAACATGAGAGCTTTGAGAACTTTTGTCAGATGAAGGAAGGAGCAAAAAAGAATGTTACAGAGAGTATACAGACATTGCTGCTCTTTGGAAAGCTTGGCTGAACTGAGAATCATTGGAAGGTTTTCCAACAGGACTCAGATTACTCTCTTTCCTCTGTGATGGCAAGCTTGATCACTGTACCTCTAATATGACTATGGCTGCTAGTTCTTGTGTATTCACTTGCATTACGCTCCACTGAACCAGCTCCATGAGCTTTACATCTGTTATCTGTGTTCTGCTCTTCTCACATCTGCCTTCTTAAAACTGTGAACTACTGTATTTGCACAATCACAAGAATACAGTCTGTCTTTACATTCTGTAATTTAAATTAAATCTAAACCGGTTGCTCCCCAAATAACTTCAAGTCCACCTTCTGGCTCTGGCCAATACCTTCTGAAAAGTGGGTGGCCCGAGTCTCACCATGACACTTTTCCAAAGAACATCCTTGTCTCCTGTCACTGCACTGCTGCTCCTCTATGTCCCAACACTGTGCAGCCACCCTTGCAGATGGCAGAGAGGATGCTGGATACAGCACCCTGTCATTGTCTACTGAAGTTTCGCACAGCAGTACTCTGCAAAGGACAACTAAGTTTTCTTTCTCTTAGTGTCATTTACAATCCTCTCAAAAAGTTTTCTTTATATGCCTCTACATCCATCCTGTGGATGAAACTCTCATGTTTTCTTTTGTTGCTTTGAAGAACAGCAGAAGAACTTGAATCAGAGCTCAGTCTCACTGTGTATAGACATCCGAAGAATCAGATGCTAGGAATTTAGGCAGAATTGTAATTAGCTTTCCAAGATCTCTTCACTATTAACATAGCTTTGCATAAGCTAGAGTTTGGAGGTGTGCCAGCAGTGTACAGAGGATCAGAATGAGTAAAAATCTAGAGGCTTAGGACAAGTAAGGTAGCATATATTTTAATTGTTCTAAAATGTCCTACTGAAGTGGACATTGTCTTGTCTAGCTTGACTTCTAAAAATGTTAGATGGCTTCGTCTAACCTCATCTCTTTAAAAGTCCCCTCTAGAAAAGGTTCAAGAGAAGAACTATTATCTGTTAGCAGGGGTCTTGCTGTAGGCAGTTAAGCTCATTATTTGTTTCTGAGTAGATTTATTTCTGATGACTACACACAGACACACACCATGTCTCTGTGCCCCATTTGTGCAGACAGTAGTTGTGGGAATTCTCTTTCCATTTCCTTATGGCTAACAAAGGAGTATCTCCCATTGCCATTACAAGCTTTAAGGGAAAAAAATAGCACTGTCTCAAAAAAACCAAACAAATAATAATAAAAAAAAACCAGCTTGAGGCTCCTTGCTGAAACTATGCTAATTTTAATTTTTTTTTTTAAAGTTTCTTGTCATTTCTACCAGCAGTGAATTCCTAGTAGGATAAGAAATTATCCTTATTGATAGCTCAAGCCTGCGTACTTTACCAATGTTTTAATCAGTGGGTTGTCTACCAAGAAGGCCATCAGGTTAAAATACTGACTAATCCTTACCAACTCATCTACATTATTTGACATCCCATTATTATGAAAGAAAGTTCACTACTGATGACAATGGAGATCATTAAAAGAAAAAAAAAAAGGCTGTTGGCACAACATTAATATGCTATACACCAAGTTCTACAGAGAAGACTCACTTTGTAGCAATCATTTGCAATGAGCTGCAATAGGTTAAAGGAATCCCCTGAGGTCTCCATCTTCAGATAGAGCTTCCAGGCCAACTGTGGTTTCTTATTCATAATATCTGCAATAACAACAAAAAGCTGGGCTCGTGAAAAGGATATGCCACGCACAATGCTCAGTGGCAGGTGGAATAAATGTTCCTGAATTTCATTGCTTACTGCATGCCTCACCCTGGGAGCATGAGGTTGAGAAGGGAAACTTGTCCCTGTCTTCTGTCTTACTAGTGATAACAGCCAATTCATCAGAGAATTCCAATATCAGGAGGAATAAGTATGGTGTTTACATCTCACGTTGTATTTCACAGATACAGCAGTAAGCACAACTCTTACAATTTTAGATATGGTTAAGGAACAGAGTGAAAAGCATTAGAGAAGTTATTTTATGCAGGACAGTGAACTGTGGCAATCCATTTAGATAATGAGATTTTGAATTCTGTGTTCTTACATACAGAAAAAAAACTAATTGTCAGTGAACTATGGTCTTTAATACTTGGTGCCCACCTCAGTCTAAACATTCAATTCCCACAATTCATAACAAGCCAAAAATGGAGGGGCAAGCAACGCCCCCCCCAAGCATAACAAAACTTGTCATTATGCCTTTACTAGAAAAAAGGTTTCCAAATTCTTGAGAGTTTGTGTTGGTTGCTAAATTTGCCTGTTTGACTAGAATTTTTCATTGGCCTTTAAATTGCTATACACAATTAGAAATAAAAGAATATGAATCTTCCATCTCAGGTAGTGGAAATTCTAGCAGGATGCTTGAACACAGAACCCCTTCTGTTGAATCTGAGGTTGATATTGACAATTCCAGACTCATTCAAGTACTGGAAGGAAAGAAAATGAAATTAAGTATACCTTTTTCAAGGCTTTTTCAAGCCTTACCAGCTACTCACAGAGTAGTTGGCTGTTCACACGTGGACCACTCTTGTGCCCTTTCAAAAGAGGGACTATTGGGCTTATTGTATCTGTGCCCACTGTGCCAATACATCTGTTGCAGGTAGAATGGGTGGCAATCATAAAAAATAACCACATATCACCAAATCACAGGATTTATAGACACTTCTCATTTAGGAGGCAGCAAGACAGACATCACATTTATCTTTCATCATCTCCAGATACTTTACGCAGTGGCAAACTGCCAGGTCTTAACTTCCAAATACCAACTCATTTATCTAGAGAAATGGAGTACTGTGCTAATTCAATGTTTTTTTTTTTTTTTTACTTTCTCTTCAAGAAGAATTTGGTATAAATAGTAAAATAATATTAAACAAAAAATACTGTCTAGCATCCAAAAAAGATGCACCTCTGTTACTTTTTGCCCTTTGGAAATATTTCAGCATGGAATTGTTGACGACTCAATACCTAATCATACTCTGACATGAATGTATTATAATGCTTTGTGTTTTCTACAGCAGCTTTTATCCAGATGGATCCAATAGTAATTTACATACTCGACACAAAAAAAGATAACTATGTACATCACTGCACAGTTGTTTGCAAAGAATTCTAGCAGCTGTTTGGGAATGAAAAATCAAAATTTCAAGACACACACAGAAGAATACAGCAGCTCTGATGAAACTTCAGTGGGAATTCAGAGTGGCAAAAGGCACACTCAACAATAAATAGCAGCTCCTATGGAAGAGCTAGAAATGTTTTAATTGATACCATGGTGTTAATTCTAATGCCAGTATAATAAGTAGCACCTTCAAAGAGTTCTGCACCCCCAGATGTACGTCAAAGGAATCAACACCATTTACTGAACAACCATGAGTTCCCTTTGCAGTGGGAGTTCTCCCATCAAAAACATTCACATAAAACATTCACATGTAAACGACTCAAGCACAACCAGGTACTACAGCTTAATGAAAAAGGAAATAAATTGGCATGTCCTAAAATAGAGCCATAGGTAGGGATCCATAGCTGAGATGTGCCTGTCTGGAAAAATCAGGTTAGAGATGCTGACCTCATCTGCAATACGGCATAACGTCCTAAAACATACATATTTACATTCCAAGTACAACTACTGAAAATTGTTTGATGAGAGAACATTTTTGTGTGTTGAGGCACTGTAAGGAAAAGAAATTATCCCAGGGGGTCTCAGACTAGAGTCATTAGAAAAGCCCATCTTCATGCTATTTTGCATGTGGTACTGTAGCTGTATCTGTACTGAGGTGTACTCTGAAATGTTTTAAGAACTGGGTCAGAAAAACTAAATAAAATTTGCTACAGGGTATTAAACCTAACAAAAGTTTTCTGGGTTCAAGGAAAGAATGGAAGACATTTTAGGAAAAAAAACCATACTGGAGATTATAAAGGTCATCCTTCAGGCACAGGAGTTTGGACAACACAAAAAGTAACATGGCAGGAAGAAAAACTGTGTATGCTTGCCTGATTCTTCTCTTCCCTAGACATCTGACATTGGCTACTCTTGGAGGTTAGACAGACCTTCAGGCCTGACCCAGCATGGATGCTTCTATTTTGTGTTTTACTCTGAACATTTAGAGTTGTAACTCAGTCTTTTAAGACAGAAAATCTTCACTCAAGTAATTGAGTAGCCAATTGAGAGGAAAAAGGTTCACTGGATAGGACAAAGCTGCATCGACAGAACAATAACAGCAGTGCACTGAGGCAGTAATTGCTTACTAAAGCCAGATGTATGGAAGGTGCAATAACCAGGCTGTAACTACTGCAATCAGCTTTTCACTTTCATAGTCCTGAATCCACCTACAACATTAAATTCAATTAGGGACGTGGATTGCCAAGACTGATGCAATAGAGGAGGATCTGTATTCTGCAATATTGAGAGTAAAGTGACTCACAGCAGCGAGCTAGCCAGCTAAGGTAAACAAAATCATTCTTTATCTTCTCACTCTGGATCAAAAGGAACACCTGCAGGAAGAAGGAAAAGAAAAGATTATACATGCATGTATTTTTAAGCAAACAGAAGGCAGACCTGCCTCGTTTCAACACGCAGCTAAGGCTTCAGCCACACAAACAACTGCTTTATGAGAAGAGTTTGGGTGTGCAAGAGCAGCACTGGGGCATCTCTCTGTGTCAGGTAGGTGAAGAATTCAAACAGTGATTATCAAGGGACTTGTGTGGCTTCACACCACCAAGCTGAGCAGAGGGCGCAGCCGGCTCTGAACCAGTGCCAGTGGGCGGCCAGGCAACACAAACAGCACAAAGGAACACTGGGCCTGTGGGAAAAGCTATTTGGAATGTTGTTTGTTTGGAAAGCAAGGCAAGCAATTACATTAGCATCTTCTTGAAATACCAGAAGTTTCACATATATAGGAGCCTTTCCTTCCCATACATGTCAGAGATCATTCCGGGTCAGCAATAAGGCACTTCTAACTGTTTTGGTTTCAGTGAGGTTCAGAGGCAAAACATTAGGCTTTTGGAACTAACAAATACAGGTTTATTACATTCTCCATCTAAAAGGATGTGTGGGGGCAAGTTATACACTTGAAAATGCACTCTGGCTTTGCTCACGGAAAAAAAAAAGCTATTTATTCCTCTCTGCAGGTATATTTGTAAATATACTGGAATGCTACTGGCAAAACTCAAAATACCTTTATAGGAGCAGATCTGTGCACTGGAACAGCAAGTTCCACAAGTTACTGACATTTTTACTGGTTAAACATAGCTGATTTCCTAATTTTTCTAGGTGGGGGTGGGGAGGGAAAGGGTAAGAGGGAAGCAATTAAAAGACAGCAGCATTATCACTGTAAATAGCACTTCATGATAGGTTTTATTTCGTTATGTCCATGAAGGTGAGCTTTTAAATAACAAGTGCTTTATATGGATATATTTTATGAGTATTTGAGACACTAGGGAAGGGTGATCTTTATATGAAAGTGTCATCACAATCAAAGATTAGACCTTAGGCCAGCCTAATCAATTTAATTACATCATTTTGTTATTTAAATGCATCGGCTACATAACACAAGTTTGTATAGAATCCTTTGTAAGAACATAAGGGGAAAAATGGGGATTAACAGCAGTTTACACCTTTGTGTATCTTTGTTCCCTGGCTGCAGCTAAAGATAACTTATAGCATTATCATTTTTATGAAGTCTCAGGAATCATCACAGCCTGCTAGCGTGGTTTTAAAAGAGACTCACTTACATTTTCATTAAGCTAACTAAATTAAGGTGGATGAATTGAAATATATATCCATTTTGCCTGACAGTCTTGGATTTTTTTTTTTAAAGTGAGATGCAATTTCAAGTCACAGAAATAAAGGGGGTGGGTGCTGGAGGGAAGAACAAAAAAAAAAACCAAAAGAAAAAGGAAAATTATGAGGAAAGAGAGGCAAAAGAGAGGAAAAACCAGGGGGGCTCTGCTGAAGAGTTAAAAAGTTAGAAAGATGGGGGAAAAAAACCAAACCAAACCAAACAAACCCAAAACCCAAACAATCCAAACCTTTAAGATTCACTTTAGACTATGTGGTTGGGTTTTTTTTTTACCCTGGCTTTTCTTCTTTCTGGTCTTGTGGAACATGTTGCTTCCATCTTCATAATAGCTATTTGCTTTTGCAAATTTTAGTTGTAATTAAGTTTCTACTGCACATAGACACAAAAAATGCTGTGTGTAGAACTTAATCTCTTCCAGCTGCATCTAGATGCTGCTGAATAAGATAGCACTTCCTCTTTTCCTCCCACATCTCCCAAAGGAAGAATAATTTCTTATATTTTTTTAGCACAAATTTCTAGGGACACCTAGAAGATCTGAACTATGTGGTGTCTATTACTCAGCATGCCCTAATCAGTCTGAACAATAAGACTGCCTGGGATCCCAGACAAAGCATATGAAATCTGATTAAGAAGGCATTCTTTGATCAATTAGAGATAGCTGCAAGCACTCTTGTGATGCACCACAAGCAGCATGACTCCCCATATACCTCACATTATAAGATTAGCAAGATAATCTTTTCAGAATAGTGTTCACTGAGAGTTTTAGTTCCTCTAAGAAAGGGGAGATGATATTCCACTCAACCTGCTTATTTTCAGCCATCATGGAGGAAGAACAGGAAGGAAAGAGGGGAGTATGTGGGAAATGTTTCTACTTTTGTTTTTTTTAAAGAAAGTAAATACATACCTCTTCAGCCTCACTAAAATTGCCCATGGCAGCTTTGGCTTGGGCATAGTTGAAGTTAAAAGTGTCATCATTGTAGAAGTAACTCTGGAAAATAAGCCACAGAGACAACCCTCAAATAAATAAACCAAAAAAAAAATCCCCTTCTTCCATGGTGTAATAACATTTAAAATATACATCCCCCCCATCTGAGTCAGACTATATCAAGACAATGGGAAGGAAAAAGAAAAACCCACATTATGAACATGTGGCATTTATAAACAGTGGGTAGAAAATTATGGACTGGCTTTCCATCCTACATTCATGCCTACAAACACAGCTGGAACATTCCACAGTATTAACCATGAGAGATCTGGAGAACACTCCAAGCTCAAAATTGCCGTGGCAGCTTTTGTGGGTATAAGTTTCATTTTGGGCATGTGAAGGCACGCTGTGCTGCCATGGTCTCTCTCACCTCCTGAGCATACACTTCAACACTAGGCTGGTAAATAGGCAGTTGACTCCCTAATGGCTTAAGGAGATGAACAGTTTGTTTTTCCAAGACTTCTCAAGGTTCCCCAAGAGACCCTGTGGATCTGGTTATGCGACAGATGCTAGTCTGACACCCTGGATCACATGATGGAGGTGGAGCTGCAGTACCAGGCTGTAGCCTGGCAGAACACCATGTAATAAGACTTACTTAAGCTCAAGCCTTACTTAAGCTCAAGCCTTACTTACATGTTTTCTTTGTATCTGAAGTGTATCACTAAGTTTTTCTCTGTCATAATAACAGACTGGACATACCCGGTTAATGAGAGATCAGGCTGATCTAACTGTATCTTTTCTGAAAAGCTGCATGGGCCAAATTGGGAACTAGAACTCTAGGTACAGGTTAGCCTGATGTTTGGTTTGATCCAAGTAGCTTAGATTGGATGATGGTCAGATGTCCAGATTGAAATATAACTCAGATGACCAAAAGTCAGCTGGGTGTGTTCTACGTTCAGCACTGTCCCACCTACTGCACTGGCAGACCTGGTAGAGGTAAGGTGGAACACAATGCCACAGCTTACAAGGCTGGATGGCATTGAGGATCCCTGCCAAGGAGAGCTGCAGTGCTTATGAAACAGCATGGTAAAAAAGCAGAGTGGTTTACCCACTAGTTACTGTAAGAAAAGCCTTCCTGGGTGCATAACAGCCAGGTAGAAGAAATGTTTTGCCTTACATAACATCTATAAAAGGAAGAGAATTTGTGTAGGAAGATCAAACTTCTGTTTTGTTCCCTCATTTAAAAGCGAGAAAGAGGTAAAAACCATAGTTGGGACTTTACAAAAGATATGAGAAGAGAGGGGCAAAACCTTTTCCCAGAGCTCTCTACCTTCTTTCATGATGGGAAAGGAGGAACCTGAGGAACTTCTTCCCTTCCCTGTCACAGGCAATCAGCAAAAGGTACTAATCCAGTCCAGCCCCATACATTAACCTAGTGCCTTGACAGGAGAAGTGGGGGGTTGCCATCATTTGATGGATGCCTGGGTTTCACCCAAATAGTCTATGTTAGGATCTAAAGCCAGCAAATACAGCAAGCTATGTGAAAGCATAAGGATGAACCAATCCAGTGAATCTTAAGCTCATTCTGTGAAAACATTTCAGTGCCCTTAGGGTGAACTAACTGGTTTCACCATATGAGAATTACAACACTTTACTGTATACTTCCTCAATGATAGTTTTGTGTGAATCAGCACAAATGCCAGGTTAAGCAAAGCTGGTGAGCAAGATGCTAGTTCTACTTCATGAATAGTTTCTTCTGTTCAAGTAACTCCCATTGTATTTTTGAACTAAAACAGAAAAGGAACTCTGTCAGCAATTAAATACCAAAACTGTCATACTGCCCTGGCTGTATTAGTGCAAGAGACCAGACCTGCTGCAAAACCAGTAAAAAAAGAACTAGTGCTGCTGATTGTGCAACACATTCAGAGCAGCTAGGTGTTTTGGTTCCTTTTCTGTTTTGGGCTGTGTTGTTTTTTTTTGTTTTGTTCTGGTTTTTTAGGGGTTTTTTTTGTGTTTGTCTGTTGTTTTGCTTTGTGGGTTTTTTGTTTGGGTTTTTTTGGGTTTTTTTTTTTAATCACCTTGTATGTACTAGACTTCACTCTTTTGCAGTCCTTTTAGTGGTCTCCAACCTTTTCATAAAACTTACTGTGCTCTAAGCAATGTCCACTTCAATGAGATGCTCATGTACAGTTGAACAATGAAGCATTGTGGCTAGAACATATCTGAGCCTGAATTAGCTTGTCTTCTCAGTTGATTCTCAGTGTTATCATGTCACCCTCAGGGCAGCTGGCAATAAATTTATAATAAGGTGCCCTCTGAGACATTCTCAGGCTTAAAGCAGTTTTAATCACAGATGAAGGTGGTGTTTCCTACAAGAATATCGTGCAAACAGTCTTCAGAATGCACAGCTCCGCTCTTAAGGAGCTGCAAAGATTCTACTGAAGTTTATTCCTGTGAATGAAACACAAAGGTGACTGTAAAGTCACCTAAACCTTGCCTGTAACACAGTACAGGAAGAATTATTTGCATCCCTGTGACCTGAAGAAAAGGGGAATGAAAGTAAACCTGAGCAATGGCTAGTCTCCCCTAAAAAATGATGGGAATGAGCAATCAATGCAAGGAAAGTGGCAGTAGGCAGAAAACTTTTGTCCTTATCCTTGCTATTTATCAACTGTGTTATGCCTCAAATTACCAGTATTTATGATTCCCTTCAAGTATTTAATAAATTCATTCTTTACTTAAGCTTGATCAATTCGTAATTTGCTAGATACAATCTATAAAACCTTCCAAACTTTCAACCTCAACCCTACATTGAACTATGACAGTAAGTTCCATAAAACAACTGTATTTTGGCAGGGACAAAACACATTTTCTTAGGGAAGACATCGTGAATTTGCTGCAGTTCCAGCAAGCTGTATCTTGTTTTAAGCCTCTCCTAATAGCAATAGAGATTTCAAATCTACCATTTTTATTCTAATCCTGATTTTGTATCGTTTTATTTACTTAAATTTCCTTCTATGGCAAATAATATCTATCTGCTAAATCTCTTAGGACAATATTTCAATTTTTGGTTATTCTCTGAATCACATTTCTTTCTGCATTTGAGAGCAGAGTGGCCAGCGTTTCAAATAAGAGTACACTACTGTGCACTGAAAGGCATCAATCTTTTTTATAATGAATTTTCTTTATTTAGCTTAATATTTTGTCTCACCTTTATAATTGCATTCACATTGCAACTGTGAAAACTGAGGGAATACTCTTTAAATATCTATTAACTTTGACTAAATATAGGTCAAATCAAAACTGATACATGGTTACTGATATCAAAGGCATGTATATATGGACAAGTCCAGCTTGCAAGCTGAGATTCATGTATATTTTTATATATATATATATATACATGTGTGACAGTAGTTGCACATACTTCCAGCAGAACAGCTAAGTTTTTAAAACAGAACAAAACACCCAAACAAGCAGTCAGATAAACCTTCCCCTCTCCTGTTCCCCACGACTTAGCTAAGATGATGGACAGTGGCCTAGTAATGACTTCTGCCAGCTCCCTCAGCACCCATGGGTGCATCTCATCAGGATCCTTGGATTTATGGATGTCCAGATTGCTTAATTGGTCCCTAACCCAGTTCTGTGGGTGCTGAGGGGGCTGGCAGAAGTCATTACTAGGCCGCTCTCCATCATCTTGGGTAAGTTGTGGGGAACAGGAGAGGTGCCCAAGGACTGGAGGAAAGCAAATATTACTCCAGTCTTCAAAAAGGGCCGGAAGGAGGACCCAGTAATTATAGACTGGTCAGCCTCATCTCCATCCGTGGAAAGGTGATGGAACAACTTCTCCTTGGCGCTGTCTCTAGGCATATCAAGGAGAAGGGGTCATCAGGAGCAGTCAACATGGTTTTACCAAGGGGAAGTCATGCTGGACCAACCCGATAGCCTTTTATGAGGACATAACCAGGTGGGTAGATGATGGCAGTGCAGGGGATGTGGTCTAGCTTGATTTCAGTAAAGCCTTTGCCACCGTCTCCCACAGCATCCTCGCAGCCTAACTGAGAAAGTGTGGTCTGGATGATCAGGTACTGAGGTGGATTGTGAACTGGCTGAAGGAAAGAAGTCAGAGTTGTGGTCAATGGGGCAGAGTCTAGCTGGAGACCTGTGTCTAGTGGAGTCCCTCAGGGGTCAGTTCTGGGACCAGTACTAATCAATATATTCATCAGTGACCTGGATGAGGGCACAGAGTGCACTGTCAGCAAGTTTGCTGATGATACACAACTGGGAGGAGTGGCTGACACCCCAGCAGGCTCTGCTGCCATCTAGCCAGACCTGGACAGGCTGGAGAGCTGGGCAGGGAGAACTCAAATGAAATACAACAAGGGCAAGTGTAGAGTCTTGCAGCTGGGAAAGAACAACCCCAGGTACCAGTGTAGGTTGGGGACTGACCTGTTGGAGAGCAGCATAGGGGAAAAGGACCTGGGGGTCCTGGTGGAGAGCAGGGTGACCATGAGCCAGCAATGTGCCCTCGTGGCCAAGAAGGCCAATGGCATCCTGGGGTGGATTAGAAGGGGTGTAGCTAGTAGGTCGAGAGGTTCTCCTCCCTCTCTCCTCTGTCCTGGTGAGGCTGCATCTGGAATATTGTGTCCAGTTCTGGGCCCCTCAGTTCAAGAAGAACAGGGAACTGCTTGAGAAAGTCCAGCACAGAGCTACAAAGATGATTAAGGGAGAGGAACATCCCCCTTTATGAGGAAAGGCTGAGAGAGCTGGGTCTCTTTAGCTTGGAAAAGAGGAGACTGAGGGGTAAGCTCATTAATGTTTATAAATATGTAAAGGGTGAGTGTCAGGAGGATGGAGCCAGGCTCTTTTCAGTCCCAACCAATGACAGGACAAGGGGCAACGGGTGCAAGCTGGAACATAGGAGGTTCTACACAAATGAGAGAAAAAAAACTTCTTCATGGTGAGGGTAACGGAACACTGGAATGGGCTGCCCAGAGAGGTCGTGGGGTCTCCTTTGGAAGCATTCAAAACTGCCTGGATGCATTCTTGTCCGCTCCAGCAGGGGGGCTGGACTAGATGATCTTTTGAGGTCCCTTCCAATCCCTAACATTCTGTGATCATTCTGTTGCCCACTTACACACTCTCGATTTCGATTTAGTGTCTTTTTCATTTCTGTCTCTTTCCTTTACAAACACCAGCCTTATTTTCCAATACTAATGACAACTCCATTTGCCTCCCCAGATGTTACTCTCCTCTCTCTGTTGTTTCTAAGCTTTCCCACATAGCTAGGAGGTAGTGAGTAATCACGTTTAACTTTAATGTTTTCAGTTCAGAACCAGTTGTTTAAAAAACTTTTTCTATGCATAACAAATACACAGGATGAATTCTCCTCTGGAAATTCCCATCTGCCCCCGTTAGTTATAGACTGAGACCAGATCATCAGGTGTAACTAGAAATCTTGACTTTTAGATGGCTCATTAGGCAAAACTTAGTTTCCAGCTCCCCTTTTCTTCAATTACACATACATTCCAGTTTGGGGTGGTGGTGGGCTGTCTCTTCATTCCACTACACTGGAGCCATTCCAGTGGCTACAGCCACTTGGGACTTCCTCAGTGATGTCTTTCCAGATGATGTTTAAAGCATTACACCTTCATCGTTTTTCATAATCAACTGATTTTGGCATCATTACAACCATGTGTTTTTCTTTAGATCTTGCCCTCCTTAGAACACAATAATTGTGCTCATCTTGTGTATTTCCCTAATAATGTATTTTAAGATTATCATTCCTCTTCCTGACTATTATAGAGTTCTTACAACTCTAGTTTTGAATCACTGGAAAATGACTGCAATAAGTTAACCCTCTAATCACACTCCAGCCTCTCTCTTTTTCCTCACAGCTGACTTATAACTGGGTATCTGCAAATTATACTGATTTTATCCTTGGAATACTAGTGAACTGATAATGCTGCATTATGAGAACTGCAAACTCCTTCTCTTACACTGAAAAAATGAAACATTGCCTGCAGGGTACCACTCAGATTACTTCTGCAAAAATAATATTCTTCGCTTACTGCTTTGGTCATATTGCCCTATCTCAGGCCTTCAGTGACTGCTTTCCCTGTAAAATATAAGCATCATTACTTTCAGAGTCCTTCATGTCCTATCTTCCTTACACACTCTTGTTCACAACGTTGTTCACAAAATGTTGTCCCCAATTATTAACCAGTGACAATAATCTCCATCACTCATTTGATAAGTCTTAAGAAAACATTTGGGTTTTTTTCCTCCATGCTACCCATGCTATAAATACCCACAAATTTCTTCATTGTCTCCCTTTAATTATCTTCCTTACCTTCTGTGATGCCACCAGAATGTCTGATAATGGTTAAACTGCAAGTGCGATGAGAACATCAGACCCACGATGCTGCACAATGTGATCCTGTAAACAACTACTTTACATTTTGATCCATTTTCTGTACTGATCACTTATGTTCCACTGTTGTTCCTGTGTTTTGTTGTTTCTGTTGTTTCTCTGTATCTTTTTATGTTTACATAATGTCTTGCACATAACAGTCTAATTCTGCAAGCAGTGGTTCTATGCATTAGAGTACTACCGATAGTAAATAATAATACTAACCTTGACTGAGTTGAGGTAAATCAGGACATTACCAAACTGTCTAAGAAGAAAGAAGCAGGAGGACATGCACTGTCTTCCTGGAATGGTATCTAAAATTCAAAAGAGAAATGCACATTTGTAGAATTTAAAAATCACATGGTAATGGAAATCACTGCCAAGATTGCTGGCAACTAGGAAAGCAGCTAACTTCTAAAAATAGTGTAACTTGCCTTTTCAGGCAAAGAACCATACTAGAGGTTAGAAAAGCTATTAGATCATTTTGTCCACTTTCTCCACAGCATACAGTAACTACTGCAAGACTGTAATCAACAGCAAATTCTGAAGAGACAAATTCTTAAAGTAACAAGACTTTTCCATTACACAATTTATGTAGCATAATTTTGCCAGGAATTATTTTTAGCCGTAGGAAGTAAGCAAATACTCTTATCTTACACTTTATACAAAGCCTGAGTTTGTTGTTCTAGCCTTTTTTTTTTTCTTTAAAATTATGCTTTTCAGTTATCCTGAACAAAGAAGCTCTACACATTTTAATGTTGGTTCCAGTAAGACAGTAAACTCGATACACTGAAATTACTATTATAAGATATTTTAATACAAGCATAGGAAAAATACTCAGTGATAAAATACAATAAAAAAATTAATTTCCATGCATTTGGGCTCACAAGTGGTAAAGCCATTAGGCATATCAGTTCAAACGAGTGTCAGGAAACTTTGCTGCCATCTATGTCATCATAAACTTTGCTGCCATCACACTACACTGTCACCCACTCTGAGATTGCAAGCTGTGCTACTGAAAAACTGTTTCAAAGCTTTTTTAGAGATTCTGAGGTAAGCTTATTAGAACTAATTTTTGCTAAACTCAACCAGAAGAGGTTAGTCACACATGAATGAACCAAAGTAGCAGCTGTGAAGACAATAAATGCAAGTGATGTCAAATCACTACTGTTTCACTACATCAAATGATCGTTAGAGAGCTCTGTGCAGTTTGGTAAGGTGACAGGAGATAAGATCCTAAGGCTACCAACAGCCCTGAATTAATCTGCTCCTGTAGGTTAGCTACCATCAATCTATCCACACCAGAAAATATCTTTTCTGTATATAGAAATTTCATGTATCTGAAGACCAGTATTTTGACTCCATACCACAGCACAAAATACAGCATTCCACTGGAAAGTTGTATATTCTCCTTTAAAGAAGGTAGGGTAGTAATTGTTTATCTAAAACACTATATAAGATCTCAAAATATATTTCAAATAAAAGCAGAATGTTGTCAGTTTTTCTCTTTAGCACTAGGAGATCCTGAGGTCAGATGTCCTGTCATTTCCATATAGAGACAAGCCATCTATGTTTGAACCACATCATTCAGTTCTCCAACTTCAGAAAACTATTTGGTTATTTATGAAGTGTTCACTTGGGAGCAGAAAATGGCCTGTTTATTTATTTATCCATTTTTACATGCAGGCATACTTAGCATGACACATATATGCCTTGACAAGACAAAACCAGAAAGTTTTCTTGTGTCTCCACTCTTTTTTTTTTTTGATTGTTGTTGTAATGAGAATGCAGGCACCTCAGAAGCGCTCCTTTTCTTTAACTTGTTGAGGTTCACAAACTCACAGCAATTTATTTTAAACAACATTTTAAAAAATGCAAATAAATGTGCAAAGAAGACTTAAAACTGAGAATACGTTTTTGCTGAAAATGAAACACAGTAACAAAATATTAGAACCACACCTTTATTTTCCCATATATGATGGAGAGTTTAAGTTTCAGTATTTATTCTTATGTTCACATTTTGGAAAAAAAAAAAATTGTTAACCCAGAATACCATCTTCCATTCTTCTAGTGAAAGATTTAATTAAAAATAAAAAAGAAAACAAGCAAAACATCTCTAAATCTCACACAGCTCAGCAATGTGTACTACTAGTGACAGGAAAACTAGGGGTTTATAGTTCTAATTCATCCCATGTGACTCACACAGGAAGAGGAAAAGTTCTCATTTTGAAAAATTACTCAGGGTGGCCTAAGAAAATCTGAAAGAAAAGACTGCACAAAGTCCAGAAGAAATGTTTCAGTCCTCCCAGCCAACACCAGATATGCCTGACTTAGTCCTATAAGAAGAGGTAGTTTGTAAGAAAGGTGTGCTTTTCTCCATTATTCTTCCAGCATTTTTAGGGTAGTTTGTAAGACTTATGTTAAGCATCAAAAATACTGCATTTAATGGAAATGTTAATGTTCGTTTACTTCCACTAATGTTCCTTTTGCCCCGTTTCCTCCTTAACTCAGATATCTGATCTATTTAATTTTCCACCCAGTTGAGACCCTGGGAGAAAAGCATGAGAATTAACTATAAAAATCTATCGTTTTATCCTCCTTTGTGATGCCAGTTCCATTTCATGTCAGCGGGATTAAGAATTGTTATTAAGCTTAAATAACCCCAGTAAACAAAGCTGCTGTTCTGGGTGCTATTTATTTCTGCCAGAGGGTGAATGTTGACTCCTACTCAAAGTGCTTCCTGGTTTTTTTTGGCTTTTTGTTTTGGGTATCCCTGCTCCTCATGAAGTATGTAACTTCTATCATGAGATGAAATGTGTATGTTTTGGAAAGGACTTTCACGTTAACTCTGTTTCCTCTGTGTTCCTTGAACTTACAACTCAGACATCTAATTCAAAATAGAAAAGGGCTTAATTGATGACTCCAAGTGACTTTACGAATACATGACATTGTATTCTTCCTAAAATGTCTGTTACTGCTTTTTTCCTTAATGCACTTTCTACAGTTACCAAGCTTCTACCATTAACAAGAGCAAGTCAGAAAGACAGGACCTTGTTTTGGAAAAAAACATTCCACAACTTCATTTTAATCAATTAATTTTTGATAATTCACATCAAAATCAGGAGCCTTATAGTCCCAGTTGTGAGCAGACACGCATAAGATTTCCTCACTCTAGTGAGCACAACCTACTTTTGTATTATAAAGCTGCCAAGCAGCTAAGTAACTTGATAAAGATCTTAAACAGACAATCTTGTGGTACAAGCTCCTTGCAAGGATTGGCCCAGTGGGAAGTGCTGAAGCATGACTGACGTGCTTGAATAGCACAGCAGGCTACTTAGCAAAAGCCCAAGCATACAAACAGCAAGAATTCACTTTTCCATTCTAAATCCAGCAAAAAACAAAGTGACAAAAATGACCACAAATACACAACATAGTGTCTAATATGCTAAGCTACATAAGAACATAAAAATGATCATATTGGATCCAAAGTCTGATTCAGAAACTTGCTGAATAAGAATATACAGCTATAGAAAGAATATATTCTGATTTCACATATAATATATGCTGTGGCATGTAATGTCACTTCCTTTGAAGTTTCTTCAGCTTCCAACCATCTGCACTGAAGACTTCATAATCATCAGTGAAAAATTTGTGTTAAAGAGCCAATGGACTTCCACAGATTTCTTTACACCTTTGATTCTTGCAAGATTCTATGTCAAATAAATTGCCTTATGTGAAAAAGTAATTTGTGTTGTTTGTTTTAATTGTCCTGCATGATGAAACCTTGGGTTTTTGCATGGTACCGTAACTAAATCTTCTCTGTTCTTCTCCTTGTCATTTATGATGTTCTGTATCATGAACATAACCAACTCAGTCATCATTTTCCATGTTACATATCCTCTTGTATTTAATATTTCCTTGTTTAAGCTATGCCCTTTCTCTGATCATCCTTGCTGTCTTCATTGTACCCTTTCTTGTCCTACCATTTTTCTTTTGAAATGTAAGAACCAGAACTGCAGACAATATTCAAGAATGGAAACCACATCTGTATACAAAGACAGTAATTATTGTTGTTTTGTTCTCTCTTTCCTTATCAATTCCTAAGATTTTCTTTAAAATTTCTGATAATATTGCAAATAGAGTTTAAGGGTTTTTTCCCCCCCTATGTACTACTTTACATTTATCAAAGCTAAATTTAATTTGCATATTATTACCCAGCCTCACAGCTTTCATCATTGTGGAAGCTTTCATTTTTTCCTACTATGGGTAATTTTGTACCATTAGCAAACCTAGTCATGTCATTATTTGTCTCCTATAGCTCATTAATTATGAATACAAGCCCTTTCTTTAAAGAAACAAAAGGTTTTTTCAAGTGTTCAAATCAGGTGCATTTTATCCTTTTTACTGTTCCTCGTCTGAAAATTTCCTGTTACAAATCAGGAATGTAGTTTCCCTTCTTGAAATTAGTACTGTGGAAAATGTTGAGGTATTTATAACCCATGTGTTTTGAATTTTATTATACTCAGATCACTAACAGAATTGGATTTTCATTAAAAAATTTCAAATCAGGTTCTATGTAATCTGTGTATTGGTCTAGAGTCATGTGTTCACTTGTGTTCTCCCTAAGAAAGATGAAAATGTAGCATTTAACAATTCATTCTCTATATCATGCCATGTTATTGCATTTACTAGGTCAATATGGGCAGAATAGAAGTCTCCAACTATTTATTTAATTATCTTTCTATATAAAATCTCTAACCTCTTTAATATGCCAGTCACTGTTCCTATCCAGGCTGGCTGGTGAATAATTTAGCCTCAATATGATGAGTCTCCTATCTGAGCTTGTAATTTAAAACAATTTTATGTTACTGATTGATAAAGCAAACACATTTGACTTTATTTTGAGAGGTTTCTATAATGTTTAGAACCATTCATCCACTGGCATAATCTATTTGGTAATAATCCATTGTAAATTAAATAAGAACAATATTCTACGTATTGTCTCCACCTATCACATTTAAAAAAAAATATTTTATATTTATAGCTTCCTCTTCTAAAAATAGGTGTTCCACTTTATTCATTTTATTGTAAACCACCTGTTATTTGTATAAAAACATTTATATATTTGATCTTCATGCATTTACTTTTTGTTATGTCTTACCTAAATTGAACTGTTTGCCTCTTCTGTTTCCTATCTAAAGTTTGTTGATTGTTGACCTCCATCTGTCCTTCATTTGAGGATACAAAAAAAAAAAAACCCTAACACTATTTTGCCTTTAAAGGAGTTACCTTGAACTGTGTGCTCTTCTGTATGTCAGCTTTCTGACACAAGACATTCAAAAGATGACAAAGCAGTTTTTAGACAGAAGTACCAAAAGTGGAAGATGCTTGCAGTACTAATGTTCCTTCCCATAGGCTCATTTTTTGTTATCAGCTAACCCATCTTTCTAATTGGACTACATTTCTGTTCCATTTACACCGTCCCCCGTGCCCCAACTATACCTCAAGTCTCAGCCTCTCTCTCTTGTTTTGCACATGGCTTTTAAAATAGTTCACAGTAAAATTAAGACTTTTACCTTCCTAACAATTTCAGTTTTGGGCGATATTTTCACTATACATTTTTCCAGGATATCTTTTCTCAGACTACCTCTGTATTATTTTTATTCACATGTACTATGGTCACTCATCACACCTGCATGACTGTCATAGGCATTAAGAAGTCTATCACCATTATTTCAGTCACCCTGTGACTTTACTGGCATCACAAACCCAGTGAGCTATATGCCCACTAACAGAGGATTATATATATATTTATATATATATATATACACACATATATAAACATATATATATTATCTCCACTACTAGAGTTCATGTTGCTTCTTTCTGTTTGCTGGCATCCCAATTCCAAAGGGATAGCCTCAATATGAAAAGAAAGTGTTGGGGAAACCTCATCTGTGGAACTGCTTCCAGCCCTCCAACACGAAGCTCTCTGCTACACAATGTCAACAGTACAAGGGCTGTAAAGGGAACAGAACAGCTCAACAGTATTTCTGGAAGTTTCATCAGTGTTGCTGCTCTGTCTCTTGAGCTCCTTCTCTTTAGTCACCATGGACACAGGGGACAGCATTCTGTCTCTGAGGACTATGAGTTGTCTGCACCAGAAACACACATAAGTTATTCACCTAAAAAAATAGTTCTAGTGACAATGCCTACACCAGAAACTGGGAATTCATCCACTGTGGTTGAATTTCTGTGTTACAACTACTGGCTTTTTTCACTTGGGATTTTTAGTTTTACTTTGGCAAGGTGAAGGGAAGACAAGGTCTTGTCTTGGTCTATTACTGAGTAAGTAAAAATACATTTTGAAAATATATTGATTATTTTGTTGCATTTTATTACAATTTTTCTTTTTTTAATTCTAACAAGGAGTTAGTCCCAGAGCCTTCATTTCTCACTGTAGCCAAATTCCTTGGTATGTTTTTATCACCCTCAGTTCTAGGGCACGCTCTGTGCTAGGACTCTACGTACTCAGCAGGCTTTCTTTAGTAGTCCTAGATTTGTACCTGTGATGTTTCAGCCACATGCTTCATCTAATTAGACTGTTGCCTTCTGTTTCTATAATGGGAATTATTAGTCAAATGCAACCTGCCATGGCATCTATCAGTGAAGATGAACAGTTTGCAGTATGGCTTCTTTTCAAGCCAAATTCAGATAGCAAGGTTTGGAATCAGTTGAGCCTTCTAATATAAACTTGCCAATTTGTTTTAGACTATAAATTAGATTTTTTGTTACTCTTACTATAGCAACAAAATCCGGTAGTCATGTTAACAGTCAGCAGTTAAACAAAAATACAATGGTATATATTTGGTTATTGTAAGAAGGATTACATAATGGAGAAAGAACATTTCAAACATACCACATTCACTGGCTGATTCACCCACCAGCTGGAAGAACTGCTGAGCAATTTTCAGATGATCTCTCTGGGAAGGGCAGGGGGGAAATAAAAAAAATCCAACATGAGTTCCAGAGTCAATGCTACAATACACAGTGAAAACACACTCTGAGAACAGACAGGCAGCGACTAACAGACAAGCCAGGGCTGAAGTAAAAATGGAAAAGGTAAAATGTGCCAGTCTATGTGCCTAGATACACAAGAACACTGTAGAAAGCAAACAAGTTTTTTGGAATCAGGACAGAGAAGCCAAATTCAGCTCCATTTAGTGTCAGGACTAGCAACAGAGTTTTTTATTCCATTCATTCTAGACTGAGTACTGTACGAAAGAAGATGAAGAGACTCAGAGATCCTGCAGTCTAAAAGAAAAATGACTGCTTCTTTCACTCCATTTCAGTTCCTACAGATCTGTTCACATTCTACTGTTGGAGAAGCTCTAGCTTCACTTACCGAGCCTATTTCTTGTCCAAGTGCTGCATTTACCACTCCTTTGAGGATGTACTCCTGAAAACAACACACAAACAAAACCCAACAAACAAACAAAAAAGTTACAAAGGATCAGAGAACACAAGGTGAAGATTTCAAGACAGATGGAAGAGCCTACGTGTACATTCTTTTCTTTGTACATTAAACTCTATCCCAATTCAGTTTAATAGGTACCTGGTTACTACGAGAGCACTTAGTAGTAGTTATGCCCCCAAAATCCATTCCACTTGCTAGCTACTCACTTCTGCTAAATGTGTGGGTTGCAGAGTGGTAGTGTATTTTCTGTTAAGTCTTCAGCTCAAAAATGATGCACCAGAAGGAACACTGTAACATATTATCACGCCCTCTTCACCATCATATGACCAATAATCGAGTGAAATGTTGTTTTATTAATGAACAGATCCCACTGCAATAACCTCCTTGCTCCAAAACGCATAGCGTTTCTCACCAGGGCAATAATGTCAAGACTTTTGTGCTCTGTGGTCACATCACTCTATTGAAATTAGGAGTAGGAGTAGACTACCCTGTAATCTCTACTATGAGATACAACTATAGTTTAATTCTTCTCTCAGGGAAGATTTTCTCAGCGTGTAATAGATTCATTTGTCTTATTCCAATCTTACAATTAAGTGTTATAGCTATAAGCCTATTTAATAGGTACTCCTGATGAACCTGGACAGTCCTGTCACTGATGTAAATACAGAAAAAGAGAGACACATCTACACAGACCAACAATGGAGTGCAAGGATACAACCTGCTGGTACTAGCCAGCATGCTAAGTAATCATTTTAGCACTCCAACTCTCTTAGAGATGCCAAAATGGTATCTTATAGATGTCATGACAACGATGAAAACTGAGAACTGAAAGAGGATAGACAAGTAGTTTTGCAAGTCTTGGTGGGGAGTTCCTTTCCAGTGCAAGTGAGAAAGATGGAAAAAACCCACAGAGATTCTCATTTCACAATGTTATCAAAAATGGTAACATGTTATTTCTATTAGCCATGTATATGGGGAAAACTGAGGCTGAATGACCAAAAGCTGCAGAAAACTGTTCAGTTAAATCTTGCTATACTGAAAAACACAAGGAGAAGTGAAAAGTCACAGCAGAAGACACTCCTCAGCACAGAATCACCAGATCTGTGCTCCTGAGGTTTTCCTTTTCCCTCTCTCCATCTAATCCTCACACAGACTCATGAAAGGTCCCTTTCATGCCCTGCTATGTGACCTTTGGAAAATAAACTGCAGAGGAATAAATCAGAGACTGAAGATGTTGGAACAGCCACAAAAGAAAATTACAGTAGCAACCAAGGGACATGGCAGTTTTCACTCATTGAAGCCAAAGTGAGATGTGATTCAAAAAGACCTATTATTTAAACAGCTCAATCTAATCTAGCTCATTTTTATTGAAGTGGCTTCAGGGCAAACCACATGAGCATCTCAGCTAGCAGATCTGAGGAATGGCAACCATCACGAGGGCAGATGTGACAAGTAGCTGCAGTTTGAAGAGGGCTTTTGTCTGTGCAATAATGGTCAGCTCCCCAGAAGCAAGTGTGCACACAACAGAGGTGTATTCTTAGCTGACCTGAAGTGGTACAGTAATGAACGCACTAAGTACTCATATATGCACATATATAATACTTTATGCATGCACATTAAGACCTTTGTTGATAAAAGGATATAAAACACTAAAGTTTTAAGAATGGTAATGGGGCAAACTGTCCTCAGGACAACAGTTTTGTATGTGGCAGCCTTCCTATCAGTTTATAACCTCTGATTTTATGTACCATGACATCAGTTTCCAATTACCTGTGGAGCTGTAGGTTCCAGGTCCTTAATCAGGTTATAGGCCTCCTGCACATCATCTGAAATATCAGATGTTAGAATCCATGACAACCCATAGTGCACTGTATTACAACAAGTCACTCACTGCAACATTCCCCAATAGTCGTAGACTAAGAAATAAAGCATTTAGACAGGAGAAGAAAGGTAACTATAAATCATTGTGAATTTATATCACAATGGTATTGGCTTTTAAGAACTCAAATAACAAACATGGAGTGAGTAATAGCTTCTTTATTACTACAGTCTTCCTAGTAGAGATGATTTGGCCCCCTTGTTCATAATCCAGTGGCTGTGTTCTCAACAGACAAGGTCAAGATAATAAATCCATCATCTTCCTGTCTTTTCTTATATTTATTTACCCCTCAAGGAGGATAAGGTAACATGATTCTGAAGGAAAACCTCATCTTTTCCTTATCAGTATTTCAGAATCTGTGCAGCAGTTCTTACCCGATCCTAATTTTAACAAAAAAAAAAAAGCACTACTAGTATAGAAGTTTAAATCTAAAGTTTGAATTCAATAAACAACTTCCTTCCCATCCATGAAATAAGTAAAACTAAATGGTTCTAAATTTTAACTAAATCAAAAATGTTGGCACTACAGTCAGCTTTGTGAACCAACCTAGTGAAGATGCCCTTTTTACTGGCAAAAGTTTGCTAATACAGCATTATACCAGCTGCCCTTATGAACAAGCCTTATCAAACAAGCCTTATTTTTTTTTTTGCCATCCATACACTAGTGGGGATAGTACTCCAGGGTAACCATAAGGCAATATGCATTGGAGCTGCCAGGCTCCCTCTGCTTTCCTACCCTTGAGCAGTCACGTAGGAAGCCAGTGCAAGGTACTAGGACTAGCCAGAAGTCATCACTTTTTTTTTTTTTTAATTGAAATATTTTTGGCTAGCTCAGCTCAACAACAACTAAATAAAAATAAATAATAAAAAAGACAGCAGCCTCTGTTTTCATCAGCGTAGACCATGAACACAGAACTATGCTCTTCAGGCTCAATAGAAGCTTCTAGCAAATCTCCCTAGAGCAGATTACAGCTAGATACCTGGCCCCAAACCCTGCTAAAAGTCTCTGCCTTAAAGAGCTGAAAAAAATGGGATGCGTGTTTGTGCTTCAGTCACTGCAGTTCAGAGCATGTCTTAACACAACTCACCTTTATCAGAGACCTTGTAAGTTTTGGAGAGACAGCTGCAGTCATTAGAAGTAATGATTTCTCACATTCTTAACCTGTGTTGCTACACTGACAAGACTAAAATGGAAATTTAGCCTAACCAGGAAGGAGGTTTTAATCCTAATTCCCCTTGTCCTCCTTTGTCAGCATGCAAGTCGTTTGTATACTACAGTGAAGAACAGTAACTAATGAAAATTACCACAAGGTCGACAGCAAATGAGTAAAAAAGACAGATTTTTAAGTGGTGCAGATGATGTACTTTGCTTCTGTGTAAGTAGGACTTAATTTGAAACTTATATTATTAACAATATTATTGGGCAAGATAATTGGTAATAATTCCAAAATTACCTATGGTGATACTGGCAACAACAGCACTGGACAGAAAGGTGGCCAGGAACAGCAAGCACCAATGCCAAAGTGCACTGGCTAACCCAATGTATGACTGGTTGTATGGATAAGAGGATAGAGTATCCAAACCATTCTATGATTCCATGAAAGCAGTGGATGCTGTATACCTTGGCTTTAACAAGGTTTTCAACATGGTCTCTTATATATTGTCCTAACCAAACTTGTAAGACAGGCCTGGCTAAGAAAGATGATAAGGGGATGGAAAACTGGATGGACTTCCAAAGGATGGTGATCAGTTGTATAAAATCCAACTGGTGGCTCATTACTAATCAAATTACAAGAATAAAGAACACCTAAATACCTGACCACTAAAAGGAAACAAAAACACACACAAAAAAAACCCCCAAAAGAAAAACAAAACAAAAAAGCCCTAGCACACAAGCCCCCTACATGCCTGCCCCTAGAGCATGTCCTGAAGCACCATCTCAACTCCTTTCTTAAATACCTCCAGGAATGGTGACTCAACCACCTCCCTGGGCAGGCTGTTCCAGTGCCTCCCCACTCTCTCTGTAAAGGATTTCTTCCTAATAGCTAATCTAAACCACCCTTGCTGCAACTTCAGGCCATTTCCCCTGGTTCTGTAATTAGTAACTAAGGAGAAGAGGCCAACACCCACCTCTCTACAACCTCCTTTCAGGTAGTTGTAGAGGGCAATGAGGTCCCCTCTCAGCCTCCTCTTCTCCAAACTAAACATGCCCAGCTCCCTCAGGACTTGTTCTCTAAGCCCCTCACAAGCTTGGTAGCTCTCCTCTGGACAAGTTCCAGCACCCCAATCTCTTTCCTACAATGAGGTGCCCAGAACTGAACGCAGCACTCAAGATGAGGCCTCACAAGGGCTGAGTACAAGGGCACAATAACTTCCCTTCTCCTGCTGGCCACGCTGTTCTTTATAGATGACTATTTATGACTTCTTTATTAGATGACTGTAGTTAACAACCTACTTATCACTCAGTTGTCAACCCACTGTTGAATAGAGGCACACAGTGGGAGAACAGGAATGGCTCTGAAGCTGAACTCAGATAAAATCCAAAGGAGTTGGCCAACTAAGGAGATAAACACATATAAAATCCCTTCCAATGGATTCTAGCTACCTACCTTCATTCTTTTAAGTGTTGTAAAGTAGATTTGGAATGAAATGTCTTATTCACAAAGCATAACCTTGTTCACAGTAACTTTGGCACATACTCTGTGCCATATTTACAGAAATAGTCTTTCTTGCCTTCATAAGACATAGGCCTACCATTCTCACATATTCAGGCACAGAAGAAGTTGTCTCACTATACACATATAAACATCACCATCTCTAAAGCTATCTCCTGCAACCCAAGAACCTCCAATACTCTGCTGAAGTAGATTTATTTGATTGCACACCATGAAAACCCTTCACTGCAAGCCATGGGAGGGAACTCTTGCATCACTATTTTCCAGAGGGACATAAAATAAATTACATTCTACGGCGAAGAAAAAAAAGCATTTAATTGAATAGCCAGTTGAGATCAGATGAATGAATGTCATCCCTGAAGCTATGAAAGAGACAGAGGAAGGTGTGTTTACCTTGCTGGAGATAGTAAATCACAAGATTCAGTCTTGCCTCAGGAATAACATCAACCAGAGGAGGCAGGACCTGCAAAGCCCCTTCTCCTCCTCGGAACACCACCTGCAGAGAAAAGCAGCATATAGATAACTGTGTATGAACATCTTGTCTATGATCTCTTAATTCAAGGAAATTAATCCTTAAATTCCTACATTAACAGTAGGAAAAGGTCAGTGGTGCTGGCATTAGGATAATCCCTGCTTTAATATAACTATAGAATTACAACACGTGACAATCTTTATTCTGAAGAATATAAAGTACTTAATCCATCAGTAAAGATTAACTTACTTCAGCTTTTAGCAGCTCAAAGCACCGTACATAATATAGCAAAGATTTTAAAGAATAATATGCTCTGAGACAAGAGTGAGGGGAAACACATCAGAATTTAAATTTTCTTATGATGTATTCATATGAAGAAAATAGGCTAACAACTACATTTATTTAGAATGTCACAAGATCCTAAACTGATCAGAAGTCAATTCTTTATACCTCACTTTCACATGACAGTTGCTCCAACAAAATCTAACGTACTTCTTCAGTAAACCACTTGATATGAATGCCCAGAAAAATTAGAACTTTAAAATATATTAATATAATTAATATTAATAATATTAATAATTAATAGTTAAAGTGAGCATAGGAAAAGCCTGGTTTGGCTTTTGCAGTTACATAGCTAGTGCCATGATTTGTGAGCATGCTCCTGTTTTAATCAGAAACAGGTTTAATCATTAATAACAGGATATCTCTGTCTAGAACAAAGGCTATAGAAAGAATGAGTTGACCAACTAACTGGCCATGAAGAACTGCTGAAGATTGCCAAATTTAAGGGAAACTGGGGCAAAGGTAGTTTTGGCAAGGGGAGATCATGACCATATTCTCATGGATGATGGACTCATGGACCACCAACCCCAATTACACCACCTCCTCAAAAGAGCTATGGAACTGGACAGAGCATGCACAGTGATTTACATAGCAAGCAAAGACATTTTAACCAATCACATAAGTGAATACATACGCATACGTATTAAACATATGAATATAATTAAAACTTTCTGTATTAATAACTGGTGTCTTAGGATGTTGGTGTGCTGGTTTTGGCCCAGAACCCATGATTGCACTCTTATGAGAATAAGGAAAATACTACCACCTTGTGTGATTGGCAGGTGCATACTGGTGACAGACCCAGTTTTGGGAAAACACACTGGCAAAAAATCCAACATTCGAAATAAAATATGTTAACTTAGAAAAGTCCAGTTTGAAAGCACTTTTAACTGCTTGGGGAAAAAAGTGTTAGCTTGTGACTGCTCTTGAAACAGTGATAAAGTGTCAACTGCCTATCATTAAATAAGAGCAACCTACTATTACAGGTTGTTCAGCTAAGTAATAATACCACTTCAAGGAAAATTAACAGGTGATTAGTGACTCTTTTACTGCAGAACACACAAGTATTTCAGCTTTTATCAGCATCTTTTTCCCTAGAACTTCTTGTTAAGTACTTTTTGGATGAAGACCATTTTCTCAGAGTCATCTTAATTCCACTTACATTGTTGTCCTACTCAATAGGAATTCAGGATCATACATTGTGACTTGTTTCTAAAGTGTCCTTATTGACTGAGCTCCACAAAATATCTTGCAAAGGTGTTCTTACAGGGTATAAATTATTTTAATATTACTTCATGGGTAAAAGCAACATTATTATGTTCCTGACACAGTCTGAAACAGACAGGGAGAACCTCCAGGGGGGAAAAAACAAATAAAGTTGATGGCACATTGATTATATAGGTAGGGTTTCTGGAATGAGGCTTAGATGGCAGCAGAGATTCATCTGGGTCTGCAGTTCCCAAAGTATTCCATTTTATGTATCATCAAGAAAAGCCAGAAATGAGTGCAGTTTATGTTAAATCAGAGAAATACATTACTCACCAGATTGTGCTTAATGAGCTCCTTGCCAAACTCAAAAGATGATGAAGCACTGTTGGTCAAGTTCTTGAGTTCTGCCTGGAATTACACATGCTCCAAAATTTTAACACAAAAAGGGAAAAAAAAAAAAAAAAAAAGCACACATAAATGGAACTTCATATGAGCCCCAAAGCTGATAGAAAGACATCTCCAGCAGTGCTGGGTCACTGGAAGATTTTTGCATTCCCAGTTCTATGAGATGCTTTTAGAAATTGGACAATACATAGAAACACAAGGTCAAAAGTAGACTGGGAAAATATAAGACCACTGTGTACACATGTGGACAGATAGCTTAATACTAGGGAAGCTGAAACAGATGACATTCCTAAGAGAAGGACACAATGACAAGATAAAGGGCATTATCCACATCAGAGACAGATAACAAAGAAAAGAAACCCGAACGGAATCTTGATCTAAAATAAAGGTGAATTGAAGGGCTGTCCAGTAGATACCTCAGCAGCCTTCCCATTGTAAAGTCGGAAATGATTACAAGCCTTAAGGTTAAGAGCAATGGTGCTGTCAGGAACTTGCTGAAGATAAACAGCCAGCACTTCCTGTGATACATCATAGTAATCCAGTTTGTAGTAGCATAGGGCCACATATACATTCAGAGCCAGGTATTCCCTGCAGGAAAGAGGATTAAAGAGAACATTTAAATCCCACTATATAGTTACACTAGAGAACATTAAAATCAGGGATAAATCTCTCACATGCCTATGTATCTTTCACAAACACATAAAACCTGGGGTTTCTGAAAAATACTTGGAGCTTTTAGAGCTCTAGTTTGTTAGCTGAGATAGCACAAATCCAGATTCACATTAGTTTTTTCAATGGCAACTACTTTACTGCTTTAAAGAATCACCTAAAAAACATTTGGTTTGAAAATCTGGGAAACGGTGGCAATTTCACCCTGAGGAAATACACAAAATATAAGCACTGTATTTGGCCTGGCAGAATGGGATGTTCTGTGCAACATATGCAAAGACATTTAACATGTACATAAAATTTAAAAAATATTTTAATGGATCTTCTTATCTTAGGCCAAGTACTTGAAAAAATTGTTGCTATTACAAGCTATCAAGCCAGAAGAACTAGATGCAGAAATAAGACAGGCATTTGTGGCAGCAGTAAGTAAAAGGGTAACTGTTGTGAAGGTTACTTATTTAGCTTTGACTGATTGCTTCTACAGGACTTGGAAGTTAAAATCTATTCCCCAAGCATTACATAACATAGCTAGATACATTATGATGGACTTTGCTGAAGCATTCAGTAGGAGATATTGCCAAAAGGCTGCTGTGTATTCTGGGATGGCAGTTTCTACTTTATTAAACAACGCTTCCATCCACTTAAGAATTCAATTTGTTCCTCGTTAAATTCTGAACTAAGAACTACAGAATGTGTTAGGGAAAATAATCAGTGTCATAGCAGGATAAATAGAAATTGAAAGAACTTCAGACTTAAAGGAATGCAAGGAACTCTACATGAAAACTAAAAACTGATCTCTTCTTAGAAAGCCTAAGAGGTGAAGAAGTCAATAATGACAAGCAAGGATCAGTAGCCTGGCCATCAGAGGGGAAAAAAGAAGAAGAGAAAGCAGGTACATGGCCCTCTATCATTTCACAAGATATGAATAACAAAAAACCCCTAAATCTCAGAAAATTAATTACACAAAAATATCACTAAAAGAAAGCAACAAGGAGCAAACTTCTTTTTAAACATGCATTATTCAATAATGATTTGCAATGAAAAAAAAATAGAGAGAGCTGCAACTTGTGCACATTTTGCGGTGGGAAAGGGGCATAGTAACCGGGGAAAATGCCTACTTTCAGAAACCAAGCATCTCAAAGGAATCCAAATACCAACAGTATCAGAGACACTGCAGTAAGGTTTAGAGATGCCCACCGGTTATCAAGCAGAATGCGTTTGTAGATATCAATGGCTTCTTGGTAGTGGGACCGCATGTAGTGGATCGATGCCAAGCTAAGCTGATCTTCTGTAATGTCTTGCAGATTCTGGTGAGAGCTCATCAGTTTCTTCTCATCACTGAACTGAAAAGAGTGTGACACATTCTCAGAAGAGCTCAGTGAGAAAAATGTTTTAATTAGCTGGATTAGTTTTATCCTCGCTGGCAAACAGCGGGTGATTCATATTAAACATCTGGAAAAACTCTGTTACTTTAAAGTTAATATGACCTTTGGAGAAAGCTAAACATTAAAGAGGTAGACCAGTTGAAACCAGAAAAATGCGAGACTAAAACTAACTACACGTTTTCCTTTAAGGTGTGATTTAGACATAATTACATGTCATGTGCCTTGGTGAAAGGGGAAGAGCTGAATTAATTATTTCACAAACAGAATTTTGCAACACAAGATTTGACTGTTATTGTTTGAGCCAGCAGAAATTTTGCTATTTGTAGATCCAAACCTTACTTCTCATGGACAGCACAAAAATGGAAGGCTTGCCAACACACAAGCACTAATTTTCAAGGGACTTCTTAACAAATTCCTTTTTATCAGCCCCTTAAAATTCCAGTTATAGCACATAACACACACTCAAGGATAAAAACTAGGAGCAGAGACATACCCATTATATTTGTATTACAGTAGTAAAGTTGACACTATTCACCTGATTGGTCTACTCAGATCACTTATCCCAGTGCTTCCCTTTGCTAGTTCTGCTGGTTCAACAGTAATGATGAACTTCTCTTACATACAGATTCTATTTTATGTATTTTTCATATATCTCCTCAGTTTTCTTCAAATCTTTTTCCTCTGAGCCAGTCACAGAATGATAACTCCAGTACACAGGCAAGAGAAGTTGCTTAACAGACTAATGGCAATGGGCTTTGAAAAACCTTTTATTTCCAAAGATTAGGAATTATTCAACCTCTTTTTATCGCAGACATCTCTAAGTGCCAGTGCCACTACAAAAATGTTCTAAGATCTCTCTCTTACACTTAAGAGAGATTTAAGTAAAAAGGATCTGACTTCAAAGCTAACATTCAGGACTTAGACTTTTCTTTCATCTCAGTCTCGTCAGTAGCACAATACTTCTGAAGCAGAACACAACTTTAAGGGAAGGTGGCTACATGTGGTAAGTGAAATAAGCATTTAATTGTTGATATTAATGCAAATTTCATGCTATAAACAATATTATTTCTTGGATACCGAATGACTCAGGAGGACGATGAGGATAGCATGTAGACCATTTTGGTCAAATTGCTAAGTACAAGACAGATGCAATTTAGTACACTTCAAAGAAAAAGAAAAATAGTGGCTTATACATTTCTAATTACGTTCAAGTTTCATGTTCCTCGTGATCAAAAATCCCATCAGGTTCCTGTTGTGTGCCTGTGGAGTGCGTTGGTAAGACTTCCCTTGGATACAGGCTGAGGGCATCTATTCTGAGATGATGCTTTCACACATTTTCCTCCACGTTTTTATATGGTATGGTGGTTATGGAAAACATTTGTTCTCCTGCCACAATAGGCAATTATTCTGCCAGGTTGCCAGCATAAATTACACATTACTGAATTGAAAAGAATACAAACAAAGCAGGAGTGAAGAAAAGACATAATACCTTATGTGCCAGGTGAAAGAGTAAACGGTTCTGGAGACGACTCTTAGGTGCTGAAAGGAAAATTCAGTAAGTATTGTTATCTTTTTTATTGCTAATTCTCTTTCTCAACAGATACAGACCCACGTCCTCTCAGTAACTAGCCCAAGTACAGTTCTTCCCTGACACAGCATTTGCAGGTCCTACCAATTTTAGAGCGGTTTAACGGCCTTCTTGCTTCCTATTTTCATTCCCTGACCATTTATTTTTAAATCCCTATCAAAAAAAACTTTTTATTTACCTCTGTCGTCCACGAGCCTTAAAACTTTTATGAGCTGTGCTGTCATTTCCCTGCAGGACCTTCTGGATAATTCTGTGGGGTTTTTTGTGACACGCATCACAGCGCCTTTCACAAAATAAAAGGCAGCAACAGATAAAACTGCTAATCAAGGCTCCTACGATGTGTCATATTTGAAGTAAGTTGTGATTCATAATTCTCGGAATCTTACCAACTTCCAGAGTATTGCAAAACCCGTTGCTCCTACCAATTTGCTATGCATGCATAACAATATCCTGCAGTCAGAGCAGATAAGATTCAAACTAAGATATGGTAAGAGATTTAAGGGAGACATCTTTCTAGAGCCACTAAAGTTCATGCAATTTCTTGTGCTAGCAGGATTAGGAATTCCATTTAACTCATTCCATATGACAAAAATTGTTTAACTGTAGAGTTTTAAGTCACTAGAGAAAGCCTTGTGCTTCATCGAGAGTGACAAAGGTCCTTCGTCCAACAGAGCTATTAATTTCTTTTGCAAGCAATCTTCCAAAAAGCCTTCCCTTATTTCCTTTATTTTCTTTAGCTTACTCAGTTAATGAGCACTTTCATTCTTGCTCAGGCCAACCAGCTGGCAACCTATGTTCCACAGAAAGGACGTACATAGAATCTTTACAAAAAGCAGAATTACTTACTGTGTTTATGAGGCCACAGAAGTGCCGAGTTAGCAAAGCAATGGCCTGTAACACAAGGCTGTAATTCTTCTGACATCCTAAACCATGAAAGAGGGCTCAAACCACCAAAACCTCTTCCCTCCTCCCCTCCAACACAGGATTTTTTTGGTAATGTTAGATTTATTTTATTTTAAACAACTTAGGGAGAGCTTTCCAGACTTCTTACTCTTGTGTTTGTAACACGGTGCACAATGCCAAACCCCAGACAAATCTCATCTCAACCTACTTCTGATAGGTACTGCTCCCCTTTCCTCCTTCCCAAGCTGTGTTATTTAACCATGCGCCTAGAAAAGATGACAGTCAATTGTGTCTTTAAAGAACTGTGAGAGCAAAGAAGTCCCAAAAGGCAAAGGGTATGAGAGCATCCTCACAAAACACAAGCATCTTGTGAAGTGTTACCAACACAGCATCAAGGTGTTAAGAAGCTACGTGGTCTTCAATCTAGGGTATATATTATTAAATATATAATATATAGTTATTAAAGTTATTAAAGAACAGAAAGCCTAAGTTAATAAAGAACAGAAAGCTTTTCTGATCCACAATCAATACTGTATAAGCAATAGTAGTAGCATAACTGACATGATAGTACAATTAGGAATTATTTCATCCATCGAGTTAGAAAGTTAGACTAATTTAAATGCACATTCTTCAAAACCTTGTCAGCAATGATACCATGGTAACTCCACGTGTGCCCCAGCATTAATTGATAGGCTTTAATATCAACGTTTAGAAGGGTTGCACATGGGACCCACATGTGCTTTTGTACAAAACTTAAACCTACCACAACCGTCCTTCACAATTCAAAACATTTGCTCATCAAAGAATCCACAAATACAAGCAGGACTCATTGTGGGATTTACATTGAAAATAACAGATTGTGTAATCACAGGACTATGGATAAAGGCACCAATGTTCCTTTTTTGAGTAATTTTTTTTTTTGAGTGGGTTTTAGCTTAATTTCACTGTGAAAACTGTGACTTGGAAGCAATACTCCCTCAAGAATCTAACCCGAGGAATTCTTGTTTCACTGATCAACCAACAACTGCAGTGCTGCCCTCGCAAACCTGGCATCTGATCTGACATCAAAATTATTACTTGCTTCTTGGCAAAAGCTGGAGGGTGAGTCCACGTTATTTAACACCTAAAATCAGGCAAAAGATGAAAGCTGAGTTCTGATGGCATGTATGAATATATGGAGGGAGAAGAAATGTCCTGCTTCAGAAGATATGACATGATACTATCTATTTGATAGTCTTTAAAAGAAGACAGTTTTACTTCATGTCAGCCAGAGGGGGAGAGGGGCAAGCCCCTTCCCCTGCCAAAATAAATAAAGAAATAATAATTAAAACATATTTCTGTCAATACAGTAAACAGAACCATGGAAAATCTGGCATTTGTGCCCTCTTGTAAGAGTGCAAGGCAATGTTGGTCATGCATCCAGCGTTAACATATCCCATCTAGCAGACATAATGTGCATGCTATAGCAGCAATTCACACATGAACAGACGTAGAACACACCTCAAACATACACAGCAGGAGCTGATAGGAGTGGAACAGTGCTAAGAAGGCTCTGACCTGACAGCATGGAAAATATGAGCAGAGAAAACATTACTCACCTGTCCCTGAGAAACAGCACCCTGTTCACCTGTGTACAGTAGCTGAATGAAGCCCTCTGTGCCTCTCAACTACAGCCTCACTGGTGGAGGGAAAATGTAAGGGGATGGGAAAAATGTTTGGAAAAAACATGGTCCGCCAGTGAGGTTCACACTTACACGCACTTGAACAGCTCAACTGTTCAGGGTTGTCTTGAATGCAATTTACAGAGGTCATTCATTGCTATTTTCCATTCCCAAAATACTTAAAAGCTGGTTCAACTACGTTCAGTTACTCGTGATATATATGCATTTCATTTCAGTCATGCCTAAGCACAGTAAGTTAAAGATCATCAAAGCAAAAAACCTATGAATTATTCCCTGTTCTGTAGCTTCCACTATACTTAAAAAAAAATTAGTAGTTTTTAAAGTTTCAATATGTATAAATGGATATTTTCACTTGTTTCACCAAGTTTCATATATCATGCTTTGCTGATTCAAAACCACAGCTAAAACACAATGAAAATGAACTCCTGTTCTCCAGAAACACAGTACAAGCAGAAAGCAGATCGTTTTGCATGTAGGTGAACACACAGTGTAAACAAAAAGAAAACCCAGCAGCTTTTCCATGCCTGCTTGCAACTTCATGTTTTTATTGGTGACAACTATCTGACACCTGGCAAACACGAGGACGTGGGTAAAACTGCTTTGGAAAATGTCATTGTTCTTGCTAACCCATTTCTCTTCTCCTTTTGTACAGTATTGCTCCTTCCAGTGTAAGCTGTGAAATGAGAAGTAGCTCTATTCAGTTAAACCACATTCAGACCTGACACATGCAGGGTTGTGAGGAAATAATTACAAAGCTTTGCCCATGAAAAATTAGAAGGGAAGGGAAAAAAAAAAGACAAAAAGAAAAAAACCCAACAAACTCAAACTTTAGTGACTGGTTAGCAATATAACCCTGACCATGTAGGAATCTAAAATTCTGTTTATCTTAAAAAGACTGGTTTTTATAACAAATTTAACTGCAGCCCCACTTACGTACACATTTTGTGGTTTAAAAGAAAACTGTTAATTCTTGTGTTTTTCTTAATGCAGGTCTAGCCAAGGGCTTCTGAGAGCACTGTGCAGGCTTCTAAACACTAGGATCAGTTGCCAGGATCACTGTGCAAGTGTGCCAGGCTGAGTTTCTGGTCCTTGTCCTTTGCAAGGCATGGGAACTGGGAATGTAACATAAGATTATCTGTTTTCATAATTAACATTATTAAACATTATTAAACCAAGATGAAGACTTTCAGCCACATTCTCCCCAGACTAGATGGGCTAGCACACTTCATGGAAGTGTGCAAGACATTCTGGACTGTGTATCTTGTATGAGATGCAATAATTATTTCATAGCTTTTAATGTTAATTTCTAAGTATCCTGCATATTTTTCCTCAGATAGTTAATAATAATTTTCTTAAGAAACAGTACATGTCAAGAAGGAACTTCTATTTGATTTCTAGATATTTACATGGTTGTGTGGAAAATCTATTCCAGAAAGCTAGCTGATATTTACGTTCCTTTGCACACAGAGATTCCAGCACTGTAGAAATTAGAATTATAACTGAAAATAAATGGTTTCTCCCTCATTTGCTTTAGCACTGTGCTACTTTCAGGGGCTTAGCATAACTGCAGCAATAAACAGCAAGTGGTATGCAAGAATTCGGGCCAAATAATCCCAAGACAGCAATGGTAAGCAGCTCAACACTAACACAGTCATTTTTAGGAGTATTCAAGGCAGTAAGTGGTGTTCTGCTAGAGACTTCACCCGTTGTGTACATATCCAATGGAACATTTTGCTGCTTCAGGATCTTTGCAAAGCCATATAAGAGATCACAAGATGTTATGGCTTCAGTCGTCAATAATATACTGCAGACAGCCATCACTGATGCAATCCTAAAATGTTAAGCAAAACCTAGAAGAAGATCTGTCTTGAGCAAAAATAAAATGGTTCAACTTCATGGTAAGAAAGGCTGAAGTGATGGGAGTGGAAAGCAGAATATACAACACTTGGAAGCCTACAGTCCCTGCATCTTGCACTCCTTTCTTAATATTTCTGCTCTACCTACTAACTACCACTAGACTACCTAGACTACCACTAACCACACCCCCTATGCTGCCCCTTGCTGGGATACTACAAACTAACCTGAAGGGATGTGGAAAAATGAACCTTCCCTCACTTCCAGCTCACAGAGAGTAAATTATTATCTGTGAATATTAGAAATTTATGCATCTCTTGAACAATACAGATCACAAAGCTCTGCATGAAACTTTTTACCACTGGGAACAAAACATTTCCAGTCGTGGGATTTGAGCTCAGCATGATCTTTCAGAGGATTTTAAAGGAACACAAGAATCTATTTATTTCTAAAAAATACTACAAACTGTTCTTTCTGAAGGTACTTCTCCACAGTAGCACCAAGTACAGAATCTTCTCACTACCCTACTTTCAGCTCAATACTAGAAGACTAAAGAAAAAAAAAAAGGAGAAAACCCATACTTGAACAAGAGCTGTATCCTAAAAAGGCAAGAGTCAGAAGTTTCCTTAGAACATCACTACTATTAATTCTACTTAGCAAGCACTGAGATACTATGGTTATAGGAAACATTATAAATCACTAAGATAAATAGAAAGTGATGGGTAACAAAATTAAACTGCAAAAACATTTTTAGTCAATAAAAACTGCCTTGGTATGCAATTTTCATTCCTCTTCTTTAAATGATCCCACCTATGTTCAGCAGAACTGTAACAATGTGGCTGCAGTGAATTTCATGCCTTTAAGTACTGGATACCTAATACCTGACTTAGAAGGCAACAAGACCACCTACTAAGTCATGCAAAGGATGTAAACAGAGTTCTTGCCTTCATCAGGGAGAATGCTGAACTCTCTCAGATTCTTTTTTTTTTTAATTTCACTAGCCTAATGAGCTTCATCTGCACTGGGTCAGAGACATGGGATCAGTCAAAAGAAATGTACCTTTTTGTTGCTGGTCAGCATATGCTAGGTTTTGTATTAGAAATTAATTAGAGACATTTTTTTCCAGATGCTGCTTTCAGTTCCAGCCACTCTGCTTGCACAAGGTATTTTTAGGAAGCAAACTACATTGTAACTCTCATGTTAAATGAAAACAAACAAATGAAAAAAACAACAGCAACCAAAACCCCAAACAAAAACCTAAAACCAAGCCATTTTTTCTCTAAGTATCTTTTATGCCTATGAAAAAACCCAAACACTGAATGCTTTCTCCAGAAGTCACTTGAAGTATTCACATCAACAAGGAATCTTTTCCACCAGAGACACACAGCTCACCTTTCAAGGCTGCTTGTTCAGCTTGTGTATACATCCCCAGAAAGAAGTACGTACAGGCGAGGTTCACCCAAACATCTGGACTGCAATCTGGTTGTTTGGTTAAGGCCTCATATTCCTGTGGCAGAAGAGATGGTTGATTTTTGAAAAATGTGTGTTAGCACAGACTTTCTTCCAACATTTGACAGTGTATCCTTGAATTATTGAGACAAAGGATTTATCCTCAGGATCACTGTAGCTCTTACGACAAACTGCATGTTTTAACCTAAGATATGTCCCTAGCTCTTTGTTGTTTACAGCAATAGAACAGGCAACAAGGACAAGCAGCACTATAAATCTTCACTGTAGAAGCATAAATTCTGTCAATACTGAAGTGATAAATATATATTTTTAATTATATATTTATATATTACTATAAATATATAATTATTTATCTCTATACAAGATAAATATGAAAAGCATCAACATAACCAACTTCTCCTCAGTGTTTTCTGGTGCCTTCCTAACCTCCTCCAGTCTAAGCCTGGGAGCCATGAACACCAGGGAAATCTCTTAGTGAATACTTACTGGAGTTAAACATGTTTTTCTAAACCCATAGCTGGTTTCTTAGATTAAAATAGTGGTCTCCAAAGTGGGGGGTGCACCCCAGTGGTCGTGCAAGACAATACCATTGGGTGCAGAAAGAAAACAGTTTTGCTACCATTAATAATTAAAATAAATATTTTTCAGATAGTGTTTATGTAATCTTTATCTCATCCTTTTTTTTTGGAGTATGTTTCACAATTACATAATATATTAGTACAGCAGCACACGTGTATCATTTATAAATCTCTGTGTATGTGTATTGGGAGAGAGTGCTCAACAAGTTTTTACTGATAAGGGTGCACGATCAAAATTGCTTGGAGACCATTAAATTACAAGTCTACGAGTCAGTATTGGGCAAGTTCCAGATTTGCTAACACATAAAACTACCATGGTAAATGTTTCTAAACTGTGCCTAACATCTATTTCCCATTTTAAGACATGATAGCACTAGACCCTACATTCTGATTTCTTACATATCCACATTCATTACATATCCCTTAATGCTGTCACGTGGACTGCTTCACTTCTTGTTTGTCAAACAGTAAAAACTTTGCAGCTCAATCTTTCCATCACTTTTTTTAATGAAGAAAAAACCTGGCAGCTACCAGTGATATTCCTGAAGATAAACAGCTTTGCTCTGTGTAACAATACCTACAAAAAACAGAGGCAGGGGGACTTCTCCATGCTAATTTTTCCCCTCTGTCAGGTTTCTGTTAAATTACTAGGAAGGATCATCCCAGTTAAAGTGCCTCCTGATGGTGCTTCTGCTCTCCACTCAGCTATGTCCAACAGGCAGCATGCAGTAAAGCAAGCAGGGTCACAAGACCTGCTGAAGATGCCATCCACGTACTCCCAACCACCGTAAGGTTCTCACCCCTCCCAGCCACCCAACTCCTTGCTGACTCTACTCCTCCTCCAAAAATACACACTGGAATTTCCCTCTGCCTAGGGAGAGTTTATCATATTGTGCCATTATGGGTGGAAAGGAACAGATGTATATATAGCACTAGATGAAATAAGCCAAAGGACAGTGAATCCCATGAGCAGAAACATGCTGACAACAATAAACTTTACAGTTTGCAAGTGTAAAGATGTTTTTTTTCCCCTGTTGCCAAGTGAAAGTAAACTGCACTCCCAAACAGAGAAGATACTGGTAAGGTATGCCCTTAAAAGCCAGCTCAGTCTTGGTAGTCCTTCAAGAGCTAGCTGTCCTTCAAGAAGATTTTTAAAAAAATAAGTATTTTTCTGAAAAAAGGAAACATTTACGCAGAGGCCAACCTTTGCTACTGAGGCCAACCTTTGCTACTGAGGCCAGTTCAGTCCTGATGTAGGCCTGTCACAGAGCTCTGAGAGCCTGGCTACTGCTGCTTATTTGGACCATCTGGAATGTTTCAAAATCTGTTCAGATTAAAAGCATCCAAAGGTCTCTTTCGGCTACGGCTTCAGGCAGATTAATTAAAACCCACAAAGTGCATAAGCACAAGTCATGTTCTGGCTTGGCCATTCAAAGCGAGCAATAAATAAAGAGTGCTCTGGCAGCACCAAACATGAATCTATGGAAACAGGGTAAATAAAAATGAGGACCATCAGCACTCCTTACCCTGTAGTTCTGGGCCATGAGCCCAGACTGCGCGCTGTTGCCCCATCCTGCACTAAAAGGCATTCAACATCAGTCTCTCAAAGATTACTTCACAAGAGCTTTCCCCTCTCCTCCCCAAAAACCACAACAAAACAAGCAAACAAAAAACCCAACCCCAAACTCCAAAAGCTTTCCCAGCAGCCAACCTGTGGCATATTTTTGCCAACCGGAAGGATAACAACTTCTTGCTCTTTCACCCTCCTCCACCTCTCACCCCTAGCACAAGACACACGCACTCTTCCTCAAAAGCAAGCTGCCAGGTTGATTGCCTGTAACTGCAGACACCTATTGAGAATGCTGAGGCCAGCAGGATTCTGCTCAGCACCCTTTAATACGTGTTTGGATTCTCCGAGCCCATAAACACAGATCCTGAAGAGTCAATAAACAGGACAACCTAGAGGGCTGCCCCACAAGTGCTCAAAGGAGGTGTGGAGATACTCACCATAACCTGGCTACAGTCATATCAGAGAAGCTTAGAGAATTTATCTGAGCCAAAAATCTGTCTTTTACTTTCCACCTTCAGCTCTGAGGAGCTTGACTGTACTTCTATTCTCACACTTCCAGCAGAAGTACTCAAGCAACACCAGATCCTGCTCATGGATGAACCATTACCCTAGTATAACCCCCCTCCTTTCATTTACTAGCTGACTGAAATTATCCTGAGCAAAATCAGGGTAGGCAGGAGGTTCCATTCTGTGAAGGGGCAGAATGGCTCCCAGTTCTCTGCCAGGAGGGAGGCAGCAGATAGGAGTGACTGTCGGAATTGCTGCGAGATTTTGATGGGTACAATGGGCACAAGAGTGCAAATGTGAAACCTGTTCTTGTCAAACTCTTTATAACCTTCCCTTTCTTAGGCACCAGGCACCTCAATTTATAAGACCAGGCAGCTCAGAAACAAAATCATCAGACTGATGCTCTGATTCTGGACCTTGGGTGAAAAGACCAGAATTTTTTTAGGAAATCTTTAAGATGAGTGCTATGAAAAAGTCATGGCAGAAAGACAGGTGGGTTTTTCCCCATTAGGGACAGCAGATGTGGAAAACTCCAGAAAAGTAATTAGATGCTGTGATCCACTAGGGGAGTTCTGCTTGCCATATGATGACAGGAAGCCACTGGCCACTCAGTGTTAGGAAGAAAAACATTTGTCAGTGAAGGAAGTTAGTCCCCAGGAAGAGACTGCCACCGTCACTGCTGGAGGAGTTGAGTCCAGTGCAGTACCATTTGTAAATTGGTGTACAGCAGTTGGGATGATCACACCAGACCATATCCTTTAAGGAAAGCATCTACTTAATAAGAAAGGGAGAATGTGACCTTAGTGATGCTGAGGTTAATGCTCTACCTAGAAAATAACTGGCAAGAGAATGCAAAATCTCTCAGGTGAATGTGCCTAGATATTTTGCCGTCATTCTTTCTGAAGATGTTCTTGGAGCTAGAGGTATGTGTGCTTTTCATTTTTCACAGCAGTGGGTGAATGGCCACCTCACCTGAACTCCCAAACTCCTCCAAAAGTTGCCATGCAAGCAGTCCACTCAGCTCACTATGAAAGTATCATTATAAAGAAAAGGATTATTTGGCAGCATAATTTCTGAAGACCCTTGTCAAGTACATGGAATACAAACCATGAACTGGTCACTGTCACTTACGGGCACTTAGGAGAGTGAATCCCAAGTGTAATTCTGGAGAATTCTGCAGAGTCTTCTACTCATAGTATTTTATTAACAGTGCTCTTGGCACTCTTTAAAGAGCGCTCCAAGATCTGGGGGGTACAGATAATCACAGAATTTGTCCTTGAGAATACAGCAACAGCATTACACTTGAAACTTGAAGCTGATAACTGCCAGGCAGTTCAGCCTCCACAGTCCACACTCTTTCCCTTGACTACTGGGGGCTTAGGAATGACAACTACGGTGTTCTGTCCAGCAGAAACCAGGTTGAGATGCACAGGCTTATTTCCCACAAGCCACCATAAAATGACAAAATTACCATGGCTCGTCACTGTGCCAAAAATTAGTCTTAAATCTGAAAAGATAGGTCCTGTGATCTCTCACTTAAAACACGCACACAAACAAAACAACAAGAAACCATGCATACAAATCTTGTTATTGTTCCTACTTCGGCAGAAAAACGATGAAAAACAGACTATGTTGCAGTTTTTAAAAGCCTGGATCAACAGCATCACCTAGTGGTGAATCAAACACCACGTACAAAACCTAATCTCTAAATACATATAAATACTACTAAAAAATGCTGTTAGTCTTTTGTCGAAGAAAACATTTAAAATCTGCACTGGCCAGAAAAGCACATACTGGGTGTTCCAAATAGCAGAGTTTATTTCAAAGTAATTGCAAGCTGTATTTCATTTTTATACAAACTTTTATTTTTTCTTTTTAAACTTTCACTCCTTATTAATACCTAACTGCTAGATATAAGTTACCTACAGCAACTGATTATTACATTCATAATCTTTAAATTCCACAACTCTAAATGTGAATATTCAAGTTCCCACTTTGTCCTGTACTACTATTCTCCTTTCTATACTGTGTGTACTGTCAATTTGACTCACTGAGCACTTCTAGCATCTCAAATGGATGTTTCCTCTTCAATTTTTTAAGTGCCTTGTGAAATTCTGTTTCCACCTCATGTGTGACTCTTGTGCACATGACCACGTATTACTATAGTTAAACACCTTCTTTTATATAAGAAACAAAATATAATCGTCGTTCTATGATCTATTTATGGCTATTTTCTTTTGTTAATACTTTCAATTATCATCTGTTTTCAATAGGTCTTCCAGGGAAAGGAAGTTAAAAGGCTGCAAAACCAGCTATACTTCACAGTTACACTTCAGAGCAAATAGTGATGGAAATTCCCCCAGCTCAAGCTGACTGCAAGCAACCACCTGACATTGCCTGAAACAGGGCAATACAGCATCGTATGGACCCAGCCATGCACATCTGCAGGAACACAGCAACGAGACAACAATGCCCAGGTAAACCAAGTTGTTCTAAACCTTCACAGCTTTGTGGGTATTGCCACACCATTCCACAACACTCCCTGTTCTGGTGTGCACACTGATTCCAGCCCCTGGGGGTACAGGGCAAGGCAGACAACGAAGATTTGTTAAGACTTCTACAGAGAAAGTAAAGAGATGCTGGCCAGAAATTGAGTTTCACTGGAGACATAAATGGACACAGGAGAAAGAACTGCATATGGATTCATACACTGAAAGAAACATGACTGTACTGTATGGTAAAAATATGAAAAATGCATGCATATTTAAACGATCAACATGTCTTTTAGTGACCTAAAGCTTTTGGAGAATAAGAACGTCTCATTTAAGAACACATAGAGAAGAACAATAAAGTGCATTAAATGGCCAGGGACATCAACCTCTAAAGAAGGAATTGAAAAAGCATGCACATTACAGAGAAGCTACCTCACAAACACAAAGACATAACTGAACCTGAAAAACAAAACTGTGGAAAGCTAGCTACAAAAAGGGAATAGAAAATGTAGGACACTAATCATGGCATTTAAAAAGGCAAAATAGGTAGTAATAAATTACAGTATAGAACATAAAAAAGGTCATAGGCAAGTACCTTCTTTTTACAATCCAAACTGCTTTCTCCAGCATCTGTCTTATTACCATCCATTTGTACCTTAACTGTTCCCTACTACAGGCCACCTTCCTCCTTTCGTTGTCCATTTACCACAACACTCTGATCTCCAGCCTCAAACAGCTGGATTTCTCCACCTTACCTCCAGCGCTCTCTTGTAGTCCCCCAAATGAAAGGCAGAGTACCCGATCCAAAGGTCAGCATCCTCCTCCTGCTCACCCACGTGCCGCTTAAACTGCGTGGAGAAGAAAGACTGTAGGAATTTTGTTAGCTGCCCCACGGTTTATAAAGCCCCACAGGTAATCAAAGTAACATTTTATATCGCGGATGGGTTGGCAGCTGTGGATGCCAGCGGGGTGCAGCTGCTCTCACGCTCCTGATGGAAGCAGCAGGCAACCCTCACGGGCCAAGTTCGGCGCAGTGAGGGGGAAAGCCGCCGCTGCAGGACCGAACGGCTGCGGGAGGGGGAGAGGGGAACAGACGGCAGGGGAAAAAGGCTCCCATCGTCCCGCAGCCGTGCCGGGCACAGGCCTGGCGACGGCGGTGCCGCTGATCCGAGGGGAGCGGGAGAGCCCGGGTGCCGGCGGTGCCCTCGGGCCGGGCTCGGCGCCCCCGCCGCGGCCGTTACCTCCAGCAAGGCGATCGCGCCGGTGAAGTCCCTCAGGGCCAGGAGCTCTTCCAGCTGCGGCACCTTCTTCCCTTTCCTCCTCCGCTTGTCTGCCGCCGGCGGGGTACCCCCCACGGCCGGCTTAGCCCGGGAGAGCATCTGGGCAGAGAGCAGAGCAGAGCCAGGTCAACGCGGGACTTCGACGGAGCTTCCCCTCCCACCCCCCCCAGGAGGGAAGCGCCGCGCCCGCTCCTCGCTCCGCGCCCCCCGCCTCTCACCATCCTGCCGCCGGGCCCGGGCTCCGCGCTCCGCCGCCGTTGCCGGGGTAACCGCGGGGCGGCGGAAGGCGGCGGAAGGCGGCGGCGGCGCAGGGCCGAGCGCGGCAGCGAACAGGCGCCGGCTGGCGAATGGCGCCGCCCCCCACACAGTTCCGGCTCCGCTGCGGGTTCCGTAGCGACGGCGGAGCGATCGGGATACGCTTCACCAAGCCTCGTGCCCCGTACTGTTTCCTCCCCAAGCCCCCTTGATCTCTTCCCAGATCCTCGGCCTAAACATCCCATAATGAGTCTTGCCCAGTGCCGCAGTGAGTCTCACACGCTTGTCAGCAGCAGCTCCCCTCCGTCTGTCAGGGGGTCCCGAGAGCTTCTCCCACCGACCAAAGAGCTTCTCCCGTCCAGCGTGATGGGTTGATCGCTTCCCTACGGGGAGAGAGTCCCACCAATGTTTATAGTTTCCTGGTAAACGTAGACACTCCATCTGTATTTCTAGAATTATAATATAATAGGGCATAATATAAAATGTTAAACCCGTGAGTTGTGTACATTTTAGCTGATCTCTCTGGCAAACTCTGGAAAGTTTTCAAGCCCGGCCCGTTTCCTCTGGCATCTCTGACACTGCTGTTTGCTGCGAATAAAATAGATTCCTCCTAGTTACCGAGGAACGCCACGTGGAGGAATTCCCCAGGCTTTCATTTTTATATTGCCTGATTAGCAAGTCCAGTGCCGAGGACAAATACACTGCTACTCGTGACTCAACTGGCCAAAAAATGCATGTCTGTAACTAAGGAGGTAGCTGCATTTCTACCCTTTTACCTTCCTTGAGAAGAAAAACATTTTTTGCACTCCATCAGAAAAATATATCCTGCAACGCTGCAATCATTTGCAACATAGTCCATCAGTAAAGAACCGTGCGCTGCTTCTTCACAACATGGGTTCCACCTTTACCTTCTGATCATTTCAAGAAGGCTTGAGCTAGGAAGGATACTCTGCAACCAGGAACCATGGGAGCACAACAGCACCACGACGGTGTCCCTTGCGTATGAATGTGCTTTCATAGCACAGGCCGTAAAGAAGGAAGGCAAATAAACCACTTTCCCCACAGTGGATTTCTCTGAAGGGAATTCATTTTGAGTTAACGGGCCAAAGTGATAAAGAATGTATGCCAGTGGCTTCATCTTTTTTCTTTATAGCTCTTCTCTACTAAGTAAGGTATTATTTCTGTCAGGAGAGAATTAATTTTATATGAATAATTCTGAAATTATTTGCCTTTCAGAGATTTTATTTTAAGTAATTTTTTTTTGTGTTGTTAAGATTGTATATATAGACTCATATAATACAGCTATCTGTCCTCTTATCAGTTGTCTAGGATTTTCTATTATCTAATAGAAAAAATAAATCAGCATATTTGAAGGTTTAAGAATGTCCTCTATCAGAAGCCTGTGAAATCAAGAAAAATCTTCTAGATTGACAAGGATGCACCAGCTGCAATCATGCTTCAACTCCTGTCATGTCTGGTTGAGACAAAATCTTTTTCAGTAATGATGTTTCACCATATTCTGCTTCTTGTGTCTTTCAAAAATGCATCTGACAGCATCTCAAGATAAACTATATGCAAAAATGAGAGCAATGAAATGCTCCCCTGTTAAAGCTACAAAGGCAATCCCCTGAGATGAGTAAAAGGGAAATGATTCCTTTAAAAATGAGGAACTTGAAGAGTATTTGCTTCTTTTTTTGTGGAGTCAGCACCATCAGAGCCTTAATCCACTCTGGATAGCTCACCCTTAATGAGAGAAGGTGAAACATCTAAGTTGACAGGAAAGACCAGCCTGTAGAGGTGACAGATCATGTGCATGTTCAGTGCTCTTGTCAGGTCTCTAGTGCCCACTTCAAGAAAGCAAACAACAGACATATCAATTAAAGACCTCCAGACAGTGAAATGAAATGAATATTCATCTTTTTTATAATGTTTTTTTTTTTTTTTTTTTTAGGAGAACCTCTTTCTTTGATTTTCACTGTTTTTTTTTTTTAATGGGTTTGTGGGAAATGCACCTTTTGAATTTTCCTGGTAACTTCCAGCACCCAATCTGTCATCAAGATTCAGTCAAACTAATAAAGTAACTTAAAAGCTGTTCTGTTATTGGATTTCAGCATCACAATTAGGTAGGTTTTTGGAAGTTTACACATGTAGAGCCAAGAGAAGGGAGGCAAGACAATCTGCTGATCCAGCTCAAGTCAGTGTCAGAACTGAAAATAATTAGCTGGATCCACACAAACTTACCCAAGTCAGAAAGAGACATAATTGAAAGTGCTGTGCACCAGAGAATGTCGTTGTCCTGGATGTGTGCTGATGGATCTGTACTGTAGTCCACTGCCATATGGATTTACAGGATGAAGTGTACACTAGCTTCATCCCATCACACAGCATAGATGTGTATAATGTTTATAAAAGGAGTTTAAGGAAAATGATGTGTGTGTCCAAGGCATGGATTATTACACACTCGAGGCATTTACTTTCATAAGGAAAAACGGATCAGATATTTGCATATCACAGCTTACATTTGTCACTTGACAGAGCCGTATCCTGTTGAGTCTAGAACAGGGGCTAGCTCTTAAAATGAAAAGTAAAGTATTTCCTGTCACTCTGGAAACAAAGTCCTTTAGAGAAAGAGTACAAAATGAGCAGCTAGGAGGAAAGACTTTGTACTTATTTCAGTAGCAGACAAATTAGATGTATGAATAATATTCACTTCAAAGTGTGTATGTCTTGGGAAAGGGTTAAAAGGAAGAAGGCTTTCTTAATTGAGCTAGGCATTTATGATACATCACATATTTAGCTTCATCTTCTGGGATGTGGCAGCACATCTATGGGAAGATGGGGCCACCACCCAAGGTGCTGGTAGTATGATGCAATTCCAATTACAACTTCCCTTATCCTTGTTTATATATTTCCTCTTATTAGATTGTCAAGTTTCTGATGAGCACAGTCAGTGCTTTGCAGTGTAATTCCACTCTAATCTCCAGCAGCAACTATGAGCACTGAGAACATAGTTAAACTCTCAGCAATGCGTGGGAATGGCAATATAACAAAGACATCTACTTTATCAGGATCTGTACTGGATCAGGATCATGATGTACTATCAGGAACATGCAACACATGACCTAATTAATTGCACGCTGCTTTACAGGCTGGTTGTTTATCAGCAGATAGTTTCAGTTGCAAAGAATAATGTTTGTAAAGTCTTCCTTTATCTACTTGTGCAGTAAATGTGAAAAAAAAAAGTCAACATAGCTGCTATGCAGCTGCTATACATCCATACTACATCCATATATACAGCTGCTATATATGTATACTATACAGCTATGCTGGTCATCATTTACATTACTGTTTTCTAAATCTAGATAGTAGAAATATTATAAAAATCTTTTAAAAAAAAGAAATTATTTTGTGTCCTTGGTCTTTGTATTATTGAAAGTTAAAGAAGACATCTTTGCACTATACAGTTTAGACCTGTAAGTTACTGACATTAAATAAACACAGACATTAAAGTAATGTAAGGTTTTCTTTTCTGTCTGCAATTGTATTTGTGATTCCAACGTCTAACAAAACTGGGGGAAAAAAAAGGAAACTGAAGCATTTCTGTTTTATTTTTTCTTCAACATGATTTTCTCAACCTTGTTAAAGACAGGGTAAAAGCTGTTAAAGCCCCAGACAGTGAAAATAATTTATAATCAGGCTTAGTAATAGTGGGCAGAGTTTGAAAACATCATTGCTTGAATTTTTTTTCTACATTCACCTTGTTGTCTAAATATGATCAACTACAAGAACCTAAAATGTTTCATGCAAATGTAATATTAAAAATTCTGTATTTTATGGAAACAATATTGTCAGTCTCATTTGTTCAGAAACATAGGCATGGCCACTGAAACCAAGGAAATTTGTTTCTTAAGTGAGAAGAATTAAATACATACATGCATCTGCTGTTCTTTTTATTTAGATATCTTTTCAGATTCTTCTTTTTCAATGTCCTTTCTTCACATTTCCCAGTTTTGCAATGCTGAAAACTTGCAGCATCTCTTTGATTTTAATGGAACCTCAAATCCTTGTGTGTGTACTGTCGAAGTTCCCAGCTCTGGAGAGAATACAACGTACGGTTGTGAAACTCCTAAGTTGATCAAAAAAAGAAATTATGCTACGTGACAGTAAAAAGATCCTAAAAGTGAATGTGGTAAAGGTACTGGAGATACACAGTGCCTTGTTCTGAATACAGTGCTCTTGTACAGTGTGAGCTGGATAGGCAAAAGGACTCTGATTCACACACAGGTTGGCCCATCCTTCCCATTTTCTAGGACTCTGAGACTGTACAAAATAAAGAAGCCACTGAAATGAGGAAAGCTCTATCTCATGGACCATTAATAAAGGACTGGAAAATGTTCTGTAGGGAAAAATGTTACAGAGACTTAGGGGAACAACTCTTTGGGGTTTGTTTTTTTTTGCTCTTCTTGTTTCTTTTTCTCCAAGTGTCTTTTGAGTATTCCAGGAGACTGAGAGAACCTCTCAGAGTAGTTTTAGATCAGGAAGTTGCTGCTGATTACCTGTTTCAAATACACCCTATGATATCGGGTTGTTTATTGTGCAGTAAAACAGAGAACAGAACAAAGAGTAGACACTAAAAATCACTTCACTAAAACCAGTGACACGGTTCTTAGGTGAGTTGAGTTGGTATTTCTAATTAACCATGCACAGAGACCTATTATGGTGTTTTGTAGCTTTGCAATTGTGCAGGGGTATTACTGCTGTTGAGGGGCTGAATTTTGTCTTCAGACAAATAAATGCATAGCCTGCCTATCTGAATCTTAATCATCTCTGTGCTTCTGAAGGCAGAGTAAGTGATAAACAAAAGTACTCAGCAATTCAAGGGGAGACCTCCATCAGCTGTTAATAATGCTGGGATTACAGGGATGAGGTACTCAAACTGAGGTACACGTGAGAACTCACTTTTTGGATAGATACTTGCACATAGTGAAGGTATTTAATGCTGGCATCTTTTTTACCTCTCTGACAAGATGATAACAGTAGCTGATGCCTATAAACCACAACTAGAAAAAAAAAGCACTGGGGATGTCAGATGGAGTTTCTTAGCACCTTATTCATTAGAAGGTGACTCTTAAATGTCACCTCGACTCTTAAAAGAGAGAATAAGTAGTTCTAAAGGTGCTTTAAAGACTTTTTGGGGATAAATTTTGTGGCTTATCCTCAGAGTGTCAGGAGAAGTTACATTAGGCAGGATATTCCTGATGTTTAAGTCTCTTGCTCTTCTTCACGTCATCACATTTTTTCAGGGGAAGACAGAGTCATTTGCAATAGATGCTGCTATTGTAGTTCTGTTGTTAAGACAGTATTTCTAAATGAAGCTGCGGTCACCTGTAGGAGTCAAAAAGCTGTGGGGTTTTTTTTCTTTCCTCTGACACATAACTTGACTTCTATATTTCTGAAGTGTATCTCTCCCTGACTAATCTTTGAAGTGTGATAGCTGGCTCATGGTTGGAGAAAAGTTACTGAGATAGTGGGGGCAGTGTCCTGAAGAGATATGGAAAACTTTCTGAGTATCTGGCAGGTTTGTGTTACTGGTAGGCTCTTTATAGACTGGAAGATTGGACCTTATGAAATAATTAGATGAAGTTGGCTGGGATCCTTGGGAGCTTGGCTTCATTGTGCAGACAGGGCACTATGAATGGAGCAGCATTTGTGTCTCAGATCTTCTATTCCCTGGGGACTAAAGTTCCCTCAGGAACAGGCAGCAACAAACACATATATACAAAAGTTTTGGCTTATGTTTGTGGCAGGCCCATCAAATTTTGTTGTTTACACATGACTCTTTCATTTAACTTTTCTTCTTCCCATCCTCATGATCATCATCTATAGTATCAGCAACTCTCATCTTTACAGCAGGATGCCATGGCTTTCTTTGTTATGCCACAAAGCAGATGTTACTGATGAGTCTGCCAGGCAGCTGTGTTTGAGGTACAAATCTCTGAGGTATGATGTGTGGTTTCAGCTTTCTTTGCCACAGCTGCAGCATCCTGCTCCACGTCACCTGGTGCTCTAGGCATGTTCCCATCACAGGACTATTTGTAACAAATACAAAACCAGGGAGACCTCAGTGCCATTACATACTCCCTGTGTGACCAGCGATGTTAAAATACTCAGTTCTGCTTTTATTATCCACGCTGGCTGTTTCTCTCAGATAAGCTAATAAGAATATAAAACTGAAAATTGTCCTCTGCTGAAGTTAATGCCAAATCTTTTACTGACTTATATGGGATAAGTTCCAAGGACTTTATAAATACCTATAAAGTGGGGCATAGATGAGCAGATGATCTCAGCATGAAAATCTATACTGTATTCTCAGTCTGTCTCTAGCTAGACGTACTAGTCCAGATGTTTACATGACAGACTACTAATTTAGAATTACTGTATTACTAATTACAAATGCTAGATTATATATACTGAAGTGTTCGGGGTCAGCTCTTAAATGCTGGCTCATGGTCGCCTCTGTTGTTTGATATAAGAAAGATTTAAGTGATAATAATTTTGTATTAAAATAGGATCACGTGAAAACTCTATGCAAATATATTTGAAGGCCTTGAAACAAAACACAGAATTGGAGTTCTGTTTTATACCAAAGCACTGATTATTTTCCTTGTTTGTCTTAAAATGATTTCAGGAGGGTATTAAAAGTAAACTGATTTATTATCTGACAGCCTTAGTCCAGGTTTCAGCAGAAAAGCAGAATCTGCTGTAGGTGTGTACAGACACCCCAAATTCAGACCGATCGCGCTCAGTGCTTTATTTAAATCTGCCTGGTGATTCCTTTCATTTTGCAGTTCTCCTTTGTGCCCAGACTTAGCCATAAGGCTTATGGGTTTTTTGTCTTCCCTTCACTCTACGTACCTTCCCTGAGGAAAGGAAAAATACTCAGAAAAGCCCAAGAGTCTTACCTGGGAACAATACCACTGTGTTCTTTAGCTTGTGCCTTTTAGCAATGCCATTTATTACTTAGATTTGGTGCCACAAGTCTAAGATGTGCCCTTCAGCTTTTCTACTCCTGACTTAGTGCAAGACGTTGTGTCACATAAAGTATGAATATGTTGGGCCCCCATTTGAGACGTCATCTGACAGGGTGGGAATGAGCAATGAGACCTGTGCTACCTGGGAGCCACGTGGTTGTGGCAGACCTGGGGTGCAATTCTGGGCGACTATGAGCGGACAAAATTTTTGCTGAGTCTACTCTCTAAGTAGAAAAGAAGGCTTTGGTCTGTAGGACATTTTTGCTAGCACAAAAGGTGATTTGATGCGAAAGGAGAAAGGAATGAAATTGGTAACTTATTACAAAAGAAAATATATCCTTGATTTATGAGCCCAGGCAGCAGAGATAGTGTGTCAATGTAACCAGAGATGTAGGGTAATGCAAACATGAAGTAACCATCTGTTTTCCTCTAGGCTTTAACAGACCTTGTATTTTATTTCCATTTTAAAGAGTCATCATTACAGTCCATTTGTTCCCTCCCCTTCCTTCTCTCAGCTCATCCTTGTGATGAGGAGTTAGTGCCCTTATCAGGGAAGGTTTCAGGTAACACTTTAGTTTTATAGCCTCAGCCTTTCCATGAGCAAACATTCACAGCAACCTTTAGCCTCTCTCCTCTCCTGCATTTTGCTGTTGCTAGTTTGTCACAAACAGAAGAGTCACCTACTACACTGGAGGGGTGGGCAGAGGTGAAGTCAGGGAGAAGGATCATACGACCTGCCTTTGAATCTACAGTGTGGAGATTTATTTCATCCTATCCGGGAACACAACCAATGTAGAGTACCTGAAAGAAAGAGGGTTGGAAGAGAAAAAGAAAAGAGAGCACACACAATGGGTTTAAACTGAGCAATAATGAAGGAATGGATTTTGGGTCTGGCCCTTTGGCCTTTGCTTTTCTTGCTACAGCTGCTGCAGGAAATTGGTTCAAAAGACTGCAGCAACAACAAGAGTTATGTGATCAATGTGATGCTCATGAATTACTCGGACTTCCCATCAACTACTGATAATTTGAAATCAGCTGTGAATCTAGCCTTGAAAAGGGTACAAAATGATTTCGAGATAACAGGTAAGGCAACGGGTGTTGGTTATCCCTTTCCTGCTGTGGTTTCTTCTCAGATCTAGTGCCACAATTTTCTACTCATCTGACCTTCAGCAAGCTGTTTCTCAAATAAGCTCCTTGACTGTCTGTTCACCTTATGTAGGTTTTTCAGAAATAATGACTTCCCTCTGTAAAAACAGAAGTGCTCTACAGATGGGCAGAACCATATTTGCTTTTTGGGCAGATTCTTCCTGCATGCCTTTCTGGAGATGTTCAGTTGGGATTGGGAACATGGTGATCGCTGAACTGGATCAGACAAGATCAGTGCTCCATCTAGTGCAGTGACTGGGATGCTCTTGCTTCCTCTCCTCACAGGATTTCACTCTGCTTTCAAAAAATAATTGTTTTCTTGACTCCATCTGTCGATCACATTATGATTTGAAGTGTGAAGAATCTGCAGTCCAGGTGTTTTTCCCTCATTTAGAGTCACCGTAGATGATGCTTTTATTCATTTTGATATCTTACTTCTCCTTTCAATATCACCAATCTACTGTCACTCTCTAGAATATCATGGGGAAATAGAGGTTCCAAAGAAATCAAAGTGTCTTTCGAGTACTTCATACAGAGCTTTAAGAAAATGTCTCTAATAATGGCCAACCCTAAAAGTAATTTTTACTGCAAGTACTATCACTCAGCAGCAGAAGTCAGCAGTCCATGCTGGAGCACATTTACAGTCTCATCCTAAGTAGTCAGGATTAGGTAGTAGGTGGACTTTCTAGCAGCTTTTTGGTAGGAGACATCCTAGCATAAGTCTGCTCAGACCAGTATCAGATGAAGAATACTGTATTATTAGTGATTATCCGTAACTCATGATGCTGTTTACTTTTACATTTGCATTACAGGACAAAATATTACAATCAATGCCACCTTCCACAGCTTTATCTCATCGCTCTATGTCTCACAAGGCTGTCGTACCAGCACCTGTGAAGGTGTGGAGCTCATCAAGGAAATTTATGTGAGTAGCAGGCTTCTTTAAGTTGATTTCCTGAGACAAGACTTTTTTCTTTCTCTGTGTGTCCCCCTGTCTTTCCTTATTAACATCTGATCCTGTTTTTCAGTTCCAAACAAATTTATCAGGGAAATGAAATTTTGAAAGAGAAAATGTTCCTGTAGGTTTAGTGGAAACGAGCAGAGAAATACTTGAGAGAAATTCTACGAAAGCTTCCTGGAGTCTGTTGTTAGGCAGTTGATGGCAGTGCTAGCTAAAGCAGCCTTCTGCTTCAGGCTCATTTTCTTCTGCCTAAGGTCAAACACTCAAACATCTCAAGCAGAGGAAGAAAAGGTCCACTTCCAACTGGATCAGACCCTGATCTGGTTCACCATCAGCCTGCACAAACAGAAAAAAGAGAGAGCTGTGCAAGCATGTGAACACGAGGGCAGAGAGATTATTAGGCGTCTGGAAATGCGTGTAGAACTACACCCAGAGGGCAAAGATGAAGTGCTCACTTCCCACTAGAAATCAGAGAAATCACGTGGGACAGACTACGTGAATACCCTAATGTGGGAGAAAGCTTCAGTTAGAACTCGTGCCTTACAAGGAGCCGTGTTTTGGTGGATTTTCTCATGCCTAGTAACTATTATTTCTGAGTGAAACTGTGTCAATCCCATGTGAATTCTCAAATCTACCAACGTATAGACTTCTGCTATAGTCTTTGTTGTGAAGAAGTCCCTCAGAGCACACAAAGCTACTTGTCAGGCCTCACTTGGTGGTGAGGGAAGAAATTTGTTTCCTACAAGCTTCACGTGCACGTAACTAATTGCTTTTCAGTATCTTGAAATTCCAAGCCCACTGTCTTCTGCAGATGCAGGCCCTTGCTGGGATGTGTAATTTCATGTGTGCAATTGTAACAACAGCAACAGTTTAATTCTAACACCGTCTGTCTCTTAACTAAGGTCATGTTCACAGCCACTATTCTGTCCTCTGCCTTTTCTTAGCTTTCCAAGATTCCCCCTTCCTCCACTCTAGGTTTGTTCTTTTGACCTTTCTGTAGCAACTTTGTTCCTCTGTTCTCACTTTTGCTGGTAAATTCTGTGACTTCTTCTCAAACTTTGAAGTTTTCTTCATTCTCCCTTCTTCTCCTTGCCAGTACTCTTCATTGTTCCTACTTGTGACCTTTTCTGATCCCTTGCAGGACAAAGGTGAACTCGGCTGTGTTGTCATAGGACCTGCTTGCACTTATGCCACCTACCAAATGGTCTCGTAAGTACTACCTCTTCCCCCTGATATTGTGATGTTAAACATATCAACTGCTGAACAAAGTCGTTTTGTGTGCAACAAGCTAGTGGAGTTTAAGATACATCAGACATCTCAAGGTTTACACAGTCAAGGCAGTAAGACTCTTCTGCATAGCCACTATGTTTGGCAGGGAGAAGAAAATCCCCTTCCGAAGCCATTGGTGAAATCCCACTCTGCTATACTTACTTTTCTAATTGCTGACAGAAAGTTTATTGATTGATTATGGGCTCAAAGTACCTAACTCTCCAACAACTGCTGAAGAGATGTTACCTTGAGACATGTAGTCATCGCAGTACTGCAGCAATAGGGTCCTTCTGGGCAGGTGCTCAGTTGTTGAGAGGGGCCTGAGTAAAGTGTGAAGCGAAGAGCTGAAAACCCCAACCATCTCCAGTAAAGAGTGTTTAGACAGGGAGCAGGCAGTTTCATCCTAACTCTTCTGACTGAAGAAAGAATCTCTACTACTGTATTCTACATGAACATGTATCATTCTATTCTATATTATAATATACATTAACATGTTCATTCTCATATATTAGGAAAAGTGTAAGCTGAACCTGCAGACTTGTAGCATAAATCAGTTAAAAACTTCCCATCATTCATGATGTACAAATCCTATGTGAATCACTTCTCTTATTAAACTTTGGTAGCCTTTTGGTTTCACTGAGAGATACTGGGAAAATTGAGACGCTTTTACCTCAAGCTTTACCTGCTTGTGTCTCTATAGTTTTCTTTGAGTGCCGTGACCAGAAGTCAATGCAATGTTACTGGCAAACATGTGTGATTGATTTATAGAAGAGTCAAAAGAATAACCTTACATATGTCTAGGACTATGGTTAACATATTATACAATATAGCCCATTTTATTCATTGTGCCTCTTAACTTTATGTTTGCTTTTCTGACTGCTGCATATGGACCTGCACAGAATGATGCCAAAGTCTTTTCCTTGGAAGCCAGGGAGCAGATTTGGATGTGTTCTTGGGCCTTTGCACTCCCATAGCCTTTGGGATGAAATGGTGCATGGTACCCAAAAGGGCATGGGGAACTGGGGGCAGTGATCAAAGATGCCCGGACCAGTTCAACAGGGCTCTTCAGTGCCAATACTGACTTGACATCTGCTTCTGTTCTTGAGGAGCCTTCTGTTTCAGGTTCAAATTGCTGTTAAATGCAGGGCACAGGAGGGGAAGGAGCTGAGGATGGAAATCATGTGGTAGCTGCCTTGGTTCGACAGCAATCCATTCAGTCTTGTCCTCTTGTCTCTCCCTTCAGAGTTGAAACAATACTGAGCCTGCCTCTGATCTCTGTAGGGAGTTTTGGACTGTCCTGTGACTACAAAGTAAACCTAACCCGACTTCTGACCCCAGCCAGGAAAGTGAACGATTTCTTCTATTATTTTTGGAAAGATTGTCTGCCATTCAAAACCACAGCCTGGGAATCTGCCTACATTTACAAGAGGAATGAAAACTCGGAGGCATGCTTCTGGTAAGATCTGGATCCACCTCTGACTTGGCTGTTGATGAACTCCATCTCCATCCTTAGACTTGGTTCTTAAAAGCTGTCCTTTGACTCCTACATTCAGAGGTGCCTTGTGGCTATGAAGGAATGAGAGAAGGACAAGATGAATTATGCCCTTAGCCGTACTGCATATCTGAGTGTTTCACTCAGTCTGCTTTTAAATGTTCTCAAATCTTGGTTTTTCTGGTGGACAGAAAAGCCCACATGTTGTCCCTGCTGGAATTACCTATTTACTGCATCCTTGGTGTAAGTAGTGTGATATGAGAGTCTTCTTCATTGAGGTCTCCATAAATGCCTTTTTAGGTCAGGAGTCTTATCAAGCTCTTGTGATGTTTCCCCACATGAATGGCTTCAACCTGTGGGCACCATTGTTGCTCCAAAGTATTTCCAAAGTTCAAACTGTATCTTTCTTTGAACAAAAGAACCCCCAATGATTGCAGAATTCAAGCTATGCTCTCACTGGTTTGAAACAAAGCAGACAGTTTTCACTTTGTGACCTGAACTATCAACCTGCGCTTGATTCTAAAGAATGCTGGGTTTTCTCCATGCCTAAAATCAAAGGCTGTTTTTAGTCAAATAGAATTTTTTATATACTGATATTTATTGTTACTCCTCTTTTATTGACTCAATTTTCAGCTCATGTGAATGTTTCTATGCCCCTTTGAAATTTTTTTTTTTTCCGATTTTGGGATATAAAATGCTGATTAATTTAAAAAATCATCATGTTTCTCCTACTAATTTTATAGATGTAGCTCAAAGGCAGCCAAGAATTTATGGAAAGAACTATTACTTATCTTTCCAATTAATATCCTGAGGAACTTGAAGAACTGAAAGCAAAAAAAACTGTATTGGCTTCAGAGTGATATAAGCATGTACTTAGAGAATAATTTGTATACTGACCTCTTTTTTTCTTAATTAAAAGGCCTAAAACCTGGTCTCTGATTCACTGCTTGTAGATACTTAGAGATTTTTACTGTTTTCTCCTTTTTCAGTACAGATAGCAACTCAATCACATGATGTAATTGCTAGGATTGCCTCTCTTTCATGCTTTGAAACATCAGTGCACTTTGCTTACCTCTAACTACAATCCCTATTATTCCACGTTTGCAGCTATAATTGCCAAAGTACTACAAACACTTCAGCTAAATCCCTTTAATCCTGCAGTTTTCATACCTTTCAGGGAAGTCAATGCATGTAAATTATTTTCCAAGTGTTTCTTACCTTGTCTTTGTTAATGTTCCTGTTCACGGCCTTGGGTAAGACTTCAGTGTTGTTCAAGCTCCTTTACTTTATTGTTGAATTAATAGAAAAAAAGAAAATTAACTTTATATCTCTCCCCATATTTTCATCCTAATACAGTTGTAAAAATGCATTTCATTCTGCTATAACAGAAAATGTCAGCTGGAAGTTTTTTGAACTGTCTAACTTAAAAAATCCAATTGTGCTAAAGCACAAGGTATACTGTATGGGCTAATTGCTTTCCCCATAAATATATAAAAATAAGTGAATATCCACAGTCACAACAAAACCAGGTTATGTCTCAAGTATGCATGTGTTCCTCTAAAGGAATGATGAATGATTCTGCTCCTGAAAAAAAACAAGAAGCAAAAGATACGTAGTAGGTTATAGGACTGGGGTCTCAGTGTTGCTAGATTGGAAATTAAGCAGTTTGAAAACAAAGGGATTTCTTTTGGTTTTCCCTCTGCATTAATTTTATTTCAGACAGAATGTGTCTTCTCAAACACACGTCGAAGCAAGAATAGGATTTAGGAGGTGACTGCTTTTGCTTAATCTTTTATCTAGCTTTTACTCACTTGATTGGGTTTTTTTTGCTGTCCTCATTTTTTCCCCCTTCGGGTTGTAACTGACTCAGTATAGGGGTTTTTATTGCTACTTTTCTTCTCTCACATTCAGGGTACATATGTGTTTTTCAACTCAGTTCTTTCTGCAGCTTCCACTTACTCCCTTGAGCCTTAATGTGTCTTGTAAGATTGCCACTGATGTCTTAAAAGAGCAGAGCTTCATGGCTCTGCCTCCCAGTTAGTCTTACTGTAACTTCCTCATATCCCTAATTTCTTTCCTCAGTTGACTAATATCCTACTACATCATTGTATTCTCCAAACCCATCCTTTGTACAACCAGGCTTAAATACCTCTATGTGACTTTCTGAACACTTCTAAGTGTTTCATGTCCTGTATTGATATTCTCTCTTCTGCTGCTGCAGGAAGAAAGTGTCCCATACCACCTTATGAATACTCTTGTGTGCTGTAAACAGCCATCTGCTATTTTGGCTTATTTAGGAGAATCTGAGGAATTAGCAATTTTCTGACCATATCTGTGTTTCCTTGTGTCAGGTACATGAATGCACTAGATGCTGGAATCACTCTGTTCTCTGAAAAACTGAAGTTCAAGGACATTTTAAGGACTCCAGAGCAGCTTAAAAAAACTGTGAATGATCCAAAACGGAAAAGCAATGGTAAGGGGGCGCTGAGGGTGTACCCCTTCCTCTAGGTAAGTTACTTTTCCCAGGAAATCAGACCTATGCCTTAGTTACATTTTGGGGAGAGTCTTTCCACAAAATGGTGCAGAAACGCAGGAGAAACACAGATATACCATTTCACCTGGATGCACACATAAAATGGCACAAAGTTCATAGACTGCTCTTTCCATCCCCAGAAAATATGGGAGAACATCCTGGTTCTGGAAAGCTATTTGGGTGAATTATCCCACCTAGGCATGAGCTCTGTTTTGTGAAGGATTCAGAAATCCACAAATCACAGCCCCTCATAAGGGTCTTAGATACTACGAGAACGCTTAGCTTTTTACCATACCTGTGTTTGCAGCCCTGCTACCTATGTGGGCCTCATTTGTGCCATCAAGGGGCATTTCTTCTGGAAATGATCCATCTAAACTAAAAAAACCAGATAACTATAGACCTCATCTTCTCCTAAGATTGGCATCAGCAGGCCAAGTGAGTGTGAGAGTAATAAGTAAGCCAGTGAAACTGTTACTTCAATGCCATTTAACTTAGAAACATTCATCAGTAGCCCATACTGCATCAAAACTGCAAATGGTTATTTGAGTGAGATAATGGTAGTGCTCTGGTATAATCACTCAGAAAATGATGCTGGCTTTAAGGCAGCTTTTACTGCTTTCCCTCAAATACCCCAGTCTAGCTGCAGAGAGGCTGTAGCCCTGGGCCTGGGTCCCAAAACAGCACAGGTAGTATTTACCTTAGCACAGCATTGCTTTGCTGCCTGCTACTCATGCATGGGAGACCAGGCCAATGTCCTCTTCTCATCTGTACCTTTCACCAATCCATCTCTGTTTTTGCCCAATCTGTAGTGATCATCATGTGTGGCTCTCCAGATGATGTCAGCACAGACCTAGGGACAGCGGATGTGGATAAGGATATTGTTATCATCCTGATAGATCTCTTCAAGTAAAGTATCACCTTTTCATTTCCTCTTTTCTCTGCAGTTTGCTGAAGGATAGAAAGAATGGAAATGGCCTCAAGTGTAACTCTTTTGCTGAAAAAAATGCTCTCTCACAAAACTTTTCCATTGCTGTCTTTCCTCATGTCTTGACATTTATCTAAGCTGCTTAGTGTTTAATTTGTGACACGTTCTCAACAACATCACCTCTAGTTCACATCATATCTTTCTAAGGCAGTCACTGAGGAGGTAGGGTTAATGTCATCCTGTGGAATCCTCAGTGCAGGAAGCCATGAGAGAGCCACGGACTCCAAAGTCAGAATGGCCAGGAGCTGTTCATATGAGATATTGTACACTTTTTCATACACTTCAGCCAACCAGAAGATTATGTAAATGTGGCTTACAGTATATTTTTCTGGCCTCTATGTATTCCATTTTAAAATTATTTAAAAGGGTGGTACAACTCTTTCTTCCACTTTAAGATCCTTCCACTTTATAACTGTCTCTTCAACTATATAAATCTAACTTTTCAGAGTTGTTTCTTAGTATACAACCTAAATTTTCTCTTGTTCAGTTTCATCTTTATATTACCAATTCTAAAATTCTTATAGATGAGGACTGATATAAACTGGCCTTATCAATGGTAGCCTCAAAAACTTGGTCTGTGTACAAAGACCAAGTGCTGATCTCTGGCCAAAATGACACAGCGTGGCTTGCATCCATGTGGCTGTCGATGTCCAAACTGCTTTTTGGGTATGGCTGTGGTCACCATAGCAAGTCACAGTCTGGAAGAAAGCTCATTGGCATAAGCCAAACCCATGTGCAAAAGAATCCATGAACCTGTGGGACTTTCCAGACCTTGTGTCTAAGGCTGACCCTGACAGGGCAGGGCAGAGGCACTTTGGATTAATGACTCCAATTGTTTAACCTTTGGATCAAAACTGGAGCCTGTGGTTCAAGTTTTAACAGGATCTTCTTTCCCCTGTATGCTTTCAAGACCACCACATATATTTTTTTCAGAAGTGCCTTTAAGAGCTTTAGACTTTCTACCACTTTATCCAGGCACCAGGAATCCCCAGTTGCTTTTTCCTGAGCCCAAGGGGCTGCAATTCCTGTTTCTTTGCAAATTCACAATGGGGCCCTGTATTTTTCTTACTGATGTTGCACGTACAATGGTTGACTCACAATAGGTGAGGGTGATTAGGGGCTTCTCTGCTGTGATATGCATCCTTCTGATACATCTAGCTGCCTATTTTATATGCTACCCTCCTTAAACTCGGTACATAACCCTGATTTTGCTGAGCATCTCAAATCATGTTCTTAAAACAGAAATAAAATACAGACACAAGTGTTAGATCCAACTCAAGCTGTAGGCGAAGACTGTAGAAAAGGTCCCATGCTTCTAATGGAGTCTAATCCCTCAGAGAAAGTGATGGATTTAAATCTTCTTCATTTCTGAGCCCTCTGGCAGCCAGGACACAAACACAGTGTTCAAGCCACCCTCAGGGAGCTGGGTCTCCGTAGGATTATCCAGTTTGGTGGAGTCTAATGAAGTTTGCTTTTTACCTGGCTAGGTCACTCCAAGGCAGACTAAAAAGCACTTTGGAATTCTTCAGGGTGAAAAGTACAGTGTAAAAGTCAGAAGGTTCAGGGAAATGCAGGAACAGGGCTCTGGTGTCAGGATCTCCTCTGATGGCCATGAAGCAGAGGCTGTGGTCTCCAAAAATTCTTAATACAGTACTGACTGAAAAAATAAAAGGATCATAAGCATGAATTATGACATAAACCTCATGCAAATGATTTTTTTTTAATCAATCTAGCTACATCAATGACAGATGCTGCCACTTGACACCAATATCTATTGCTAAATTCCTCTGTAACACGTGAATCCATTGGCTGGCAGTCTGTGAAGCACTTCCAGATGGCCTCTCAGGTTGATGAAACCAAAGATACCCAAAAACTACAACCTTTTCTGCTTGTTTTAGCATAGTTTTCAAGTTCACATAGTTTTCTCTGATTTTCTTACCTCAGTGAATTAAGCAAATCAAGAAGCTGCTCTCTGCACTGCTCTGATTGCTTCACAACCTCCTGTTAAATACGTTTAATGCAAACCCTTCTGTGATCAATTCCATCAGGAAATTAGAGTAACTATGCAGAAGAGGTCAGAAACAAGCACAGTAACATGAAGAAACTACAGATTGTAGTACTGTGAATTCCAAGAAGAGACTCAGTTTTAATATATATAAACTCCTGCTTGACAGAAGAGGAAATAAACAGGACAGAAACCAAACAGTTACAATAATAACAAGAATTCACTGCAACCTTTGAGTTTCAGAGTGCCAGATCTGTGAGATTACCTTTTAATGTAGTTAAGCACAGAAGCTGGCATCAGGGAATGAACAACACGGAGAGTTTTGTCCCTGATGAAATCTTATTTGTAGAACTACTTTTTTTAACCTCTCAAATAACAGTGCCGCTGGGGAAAGGAGAGTGATTCTGTCGTGGTTACCACTGTTCTTGTTGCTGATTGTTGTGCTTTGCTTTGCAGTAACCTATACTTCAAGAAGAACATCTCAGCCCATTACATGCAGAATGTGCTTGTCCTGACTCTGCTACCAGCTAATGACAGCTCGAATACCATAAAGCTTGAGGAGCCTGTCCTGGTAAACACACTATTTTATATCTGATTATTGCATTCTGTGCATTCATGGGGATGGCACTAGGAAATGAAAACTAGAAATGCAGCTGAAATCATCCTGCATCATGCTTCTGTGTTGATATTTTCTTAATTTATTGCAGGATGACATTTTGTCCTGCTGTAATGATGTAAAAATACAACATCATAAGGCAATATGCAGGGTCTCATAATCCTGCTTTGTGAAGTTCAAGTCAAGCTTTTAATTTGTCCTGAAGATTTTACGGTCACAAAGCCTGAGGAAGACTTGGTACATGGTCTTCTGACTCCAGTTCTGAGTGACTGACAGTCTTACTGTGTAGCTGCAAGGTGTCACTGAAGGAAGATCTATAGGTGTAATTGAGGTGTGAGCATAGAAAGTTCAAAACTAATAATTGTTGACTGATTTTTGTATTAGCACTGGCACCCATGACTGTTTCTGTCCCAGGGCTTTCCAGTTTAACTTGGAGAACAGGAACTTCTTTTTTTTTTTTGTAGGAAATAGTTTTGGTTGGTGGGTTTTTTTTGTTAGTTGTTGTGGGTTTTGTTTTGGTTTTTTGTTGTTGTTGGGTTGAGGGGTTTTTTTTTTGTGTGTGTGTGTGTGTGTGGTTTTTTTGGTTTGGTTTGTTGGTTGGTTTGTTTGTTTTTAATTTCCTGAAAAGCAGAAAGTATGCAAATCTGGTATCTGCTTAGTGAAACTGATACTCCTGCCATCTGCCCAGGAATCAGACTCTGCACGTAGAGATCCTCCCAGGATTTGTGTCTTTGAGCTCCAGCTCTCCAACAGGCAGCCCAAAGCTTTTGGCTGGATTTACAGGGCTTCCAGATGCCCCAGCCTGGACTCAGTGTTTTTTGGGTACCAGGTCTATGGCAGGCAGCTGGAGATTCTGGCATAGCTCCTTGCCTCTGAGATGCGGCCATCTGGAAGCCCAGACTTTCTGGCACCACGCTGGATTATCTGCACAGAAAATCTAATCCAAAACCAGGAGCGTTAGGTCTCACTGAGCAGACCTGCCCAGAACCTACAATGTAATATTTCTTGCATCCTTTGAATTGGTCTCATAAGTTTTCACCACCTCCCTGTCTTCATACACCAAAAATATATTTTGTTTGCCTTTATTTTTCCAAGCTAGAATGCTGATGTGGCATCACCCACCTACTCACTCTGTGATAAGCAGATTTTAGGTTTTCACGCTGGAGTTTCTGCTAAGTGGAGACCACCAAAGTTATTCTAGCTTTAAGGCAGAAACATGAACTCTCAAATTGCTGTTTTTCTTTATCTCCTGCTCTAGACGGAAGATGACTTTTTAGTTGGCTATTTTAATGCAGTCTTGCTGTTTGGACATACTCTGAAGAAATTTATCCTCTCCCAGAGCCCAGTGTTACCTCTCAGTTTCATCAATGAATTTCGAAATACCACTTTTGAAGGTAAAAAAAAGTGCAGTTCTGTGCAGGGTTCACTAAATTGATGAGGGGAAATAAGTTTGGTTTTAAGCACTCTTAGGATAAGTCTAAACACCGAACAAGTCCAAGGTCTTCAGAAATTTTTTTTCCCCACTCTTTTTTTCTTTTTCTATCATTTTTTTCCAAGGATGTTATATTCAGTATTAGCAGAAGCACTACATAGCAGTCATGCAGCATTATCTCAGTGCATGCAGCACAGAAGAGGCAGAAAGTCAAAATTACAATAATTTGAAACATCACAATTTGCAACAGACTATTGGAGGCCCTGACTCCTTTCTGGGCTGCTACATCTTTCCTGCTGCTTTGAAGTACAAAGCACATTTAAAGAATATTGCTGCCTAAGGAGGGGTGGAGGGAGGAGGAGAGACAGAGCTTCTCAACCAGCAGAGATGGAGGACGGGATGAGGACCTGCAGCTGGTGTCATTCTTTTGAGGAAGAGCTGAACTGCCTATAGAGAGACTATTTAGGAGAATGAGAAAAGAGCAAAGCATATAGATGTGTTTCAGAGTCCATGCTTCCTCTGGAGGCAACTTGACATTCAGATTCTTAATTCGTGACAGCAGCACATCTAAGCTTTCCACCAAAGGTCTAGTCTTGACTTGAGGCCAGTACATATAAAATACGATTGATGTTCAAAATGACTCTGAAGTCCACTTACCTAAGCTTTAATGAAGTTTTTTCAACCTTTTCCCAGGTTACAAAGCCATCATAAGCCTGAACGCCTGCAAATGTGACTGTAAGACAGCTGGCAATGAGTTGGCTCTTCTTAGTCAACTTTCTTGTTCCAGTCTCAGGTTGTCTGGCACCAGTGGGCTTAAAAATCACAGAATTGAATCATTAGGAAAAGACAGAGACTAGACTTAAAGAAAGAAGTGACAATGTTACCTCTCTGGGAATGAAGACCCAGCTGCCACTTCACATCAGAGATCTCTAACAAAATGATGTCTCAAAGCTTTGTGTTTATATCCCACCTGCTTTCAGCAAACACAGGTGTAAAAGTTTCCCAGATTTTCCTAATGTGGCCTAATGGGGCTGTGGGCTTATTTTTGCTTTACCCATGGTACCCTAAACCTAGAAAAATATAGTTTACTAATTTCTTTTGGAGACAGCATCCTGTTTTGAATATTAGTAAACTCATACCTTCAGTTTCCCTCTAAATTTGAGAGATGAGTGGCACAAACTTTTTTTTTACTTATTCAAAATAAATCTTGCTCTGTAATGCTCCACATTAGTTATAGGCTAATTAAAAAAAAAAATCCAAAAAAACCCCTAAAACTGAAAGATGTTGAACTACCTTCATTCTTTCTTGTGCTGGAGGCTGGTAGAGTAGGGAGTTCATACAATAATTATTTTGATATTAAGAAGGTGGACCATGGAAAACTTAGCATCAGTTTTTGAGGTGAGAAGGGAGAAGGTAATTCCCAAACTAAAATAATGATGTTGAACTTAAGGGAAAATAAACCAAGTCATCAGTAATAGCAGTAAAAGTGCAATCTGAAGCCGATCAAAAAGACTATCCTAAAAATAAGAAGAAAAAAAAAGGGGGGAGGGGGGAGAAATGAAAGTGAGATTTCCAGGGGTGGTAGGTATTGGCTAAGCTTCTCCTCTTGTTGAGATGACTGACTTCAAGAGCAAAGTCAAGTCACGCTGAGAGACTTAGAAAGCTCCACCCTAAAATTCTTGGAATGTACTACACAGGCAATTTCTCAATCTGCTGACATACAAAGGGAGGAGGTTAAAGGGAAAAGGAACCTAGTTAATATTAGTAGAGCCAAGCAGGTAGCAATCAAAAGAGTAAGGGGAATGTAAGTGTCCCTGTATTTCCTTTCTTGCTGATAGAGTCAAACTGCGGGTGGAAATACAATTTCCCTTTCACTTCTAAAATGGTCCGTTCAAGGGAGGTTCCTCTTGCCATTTCTTGGCATGCTGAAGAAACATGACAAATACATTTATCTATAGCTAGAAGGAGTCTTTCCTTTTCAGTGCAGTCAGTTCAACACCTTGTACTGGATTTTCTAGAGAAAATGTAGCAAGTTACTAAAGGAGAAGTAGCACCATGCTAACCTGATATGTATTCTAGCATGTACATGAAGAAGAAAAATATCCCACACATCAGAAATCCTTTTATTTACCCCATCCTTCCTGCCACATATTTGTGCTTCTGAGTATGCAGTCCCTTTGTCTAATTTTTTATATCCACAGGTGTACTAGGTCCTGTGACTCTAGATGAATTTGGAGACATTGAGAGCAATCTGACCTTGCTGTACACGTCACAAACTGCAAATCACGTATGTATGTCTGGGGAGCAAGCGTTCGACCTTATAGATGAAAGGAGAAATAACATGCTCACTACTGTTACCTAAGAATGATGCAAATAACTACAGCAGAAGTGGTGGCGTGACAAGGCATGCTGTGCACGCCAGGAGGGGTTCGTGTGAGGTGTGCTGGAGACTGACAGGATTGATGTCATCTGGTGATTCAGTCAGTGAAGTGCAGCTGGTATTTTGTGGGACTGAGATGTTTCTTTTCAGAGAGTGAAAAAATGAGGAAGAAAATGGCAGACAAACATATGGCTAAGCTGAGGAATGCACCACTGTAGCAGAAAGATCAAGAATTACTTTGAGTTTGGGCAATACTTTTATTAATGGTACTTTGAAGCAAGGGACAAAAGAGGGGGAGCACAGCTGCTGACTGCATTTCTTCCCTCCTACACCCATAGTTCCGAACTCTTCTGGTTTTCAACACTGAAAAGAATGAGACATATACGAAGACTACCAGTCCAGATTTTGTCTGGAAGAACAACAAGCTGCCCAGTGATAGTCCAGGTGCAGGTGAGACATCCATTAAACCTTCTTCAAAGACAAATCACACAGCCTTAAGATCTGCCTGCCATGCAGTCCAGCACACTACCTTCACACTGTCCTCAGCTAGTGATAGCAAGAGTTGGGGGCAGAAGAGCCTTTCCTTCCCCTGCCCCAGACCCCCATGTTCTCTGCATCCAGACCAGTTACAGACCTGCATTTCTGTTTAGGCACTACTAAGTCTCTGGTAGACTCTGTACTGTACCAGTGACTGTGGGGAATACCATGGTGTGTTTTGGAAGAGGTCACCCCTGAACACATAACCTTTACTAGAAGATGGTGGTGGTCTGAACTGCTTGAAAGACTGTTCAGGAAAGGCAGCAGAGTTAAGGATACGTTGAGTTATCTGACTGCATTTCTGTATTGCTGATGCAGCAAGGTGGCTTCTGCTTGTCCCTTTATCCTTGTCGTAGGGGGCTGGGGAGAGGAGACAGCACTGTGTGGATTCAGGGTGCTTCCCTGGAGGGGTCTCTTAGAAGAGCTGTCTCTTTGTAGAAAGACAATGGGAAACTAGGTTATTGATTTATCTACACCCAAACTTTAAATCATCACTTACTTTTGAGTTTTTGGTGACTCTTGGACAGAATGACGAATCCCAGTATTATTCTGCATACTAGAGTCCAGCCTTATCAGTCTACTCAGACTGGGATTTTTTCCCCGTTTAGAATGCTGCCACATGATGATTGGCAGTGGAAATATTGCCAAAGGATAAAAATTATTGCAGTGGTATTGGTTGCAAGGGTTAGTGAATAGTGGGTTAGCGTTCACCTGAGTCATTCCCATCAGTGAGTGTCCAAAGGTGCTGCTGTTAAAGGTCTCCTCCATTAGCCTGCTGCACTGCTTACCTCCATTAGGCAACAGAAAAAACTGGAGAAACAAACACCTTCTGATAAGAGTCCATTCAAAGTAATGTGGTATATGGTGGATTCAAACATTTTTTTTCCTCAGTAAAGCGAATCTGATGGCTTCAAAATAAGGCTTACCCCTCTTAAGAGAAGCAGGAGTAGTGGTTCATTGCCAGGGACCCATAGGAGCTTCCAGGAGCAGACAGCAGCATTGACAAGACTCCAGTTAGACAGCTCTGGGAAAAGCAGTGGGCATTCAGCAGAGCTTTTCTTTTTCAGCTCTGGTCTCCTTTGGTATGACCATGAGTTGTGCTTGTGCAGAGACAGCAGTGCTGCACGCGTCAGCCACAGGGTCTCCCTGCACCAGCTCCCTGAGCCACGTCTGCCTCTCCCCAGTCTTCTTGGTGTTGCTCCAGTCCCATTCTCATCCATCTCTTGGGCCCCACAACATGCTGTGATGTCAGTGGATCTTTGTATCTTTAGAATATTCACATCAATCTGTCCTTGTCTGAAAATGCTGCAAAAAGGCTGAAGAAAAATGGGAATTGCAGAAAGTCAACATCTACAAACCAGCAGCTTAATGAAGGCTTCACTTAATGAAGGCTTGACTTTGTTGCCAAGCCATACTAAACCAAAGTGGCTCCCACAGGCACTTGATTTTTTTGTTTTCATTTTTTTTTTACAATAAATCTTCCTTCAGTGTGATTCCAAATAGGCATATTCCTCCAAAGGGCAACTTTTAAAAAGTTTAAGTAATCACCATACCTTGTCAAAACCACTCCACACTTTCCAACCAGAAGTATGTTTTTTCCTCCAGGGAGGTGAACAGTCACAGCAACCAGAACCCTGCTCCTTCAGAAGCTGTAATTGAGAACAGCTTGCTCTAGTTCTGATACCCTCCTTCCTCCTGGTATCCCGTAAAAAAAAAAGGGGCTTCATCCACATTTTCCCATCAGAAAGCTTTAGCTCCAAAACATGGATAAGGTGAACTCTCAATATACAAACGTTTCTGGTTCCAAAGGACCTGAAAACGATTCGTGATGAGTGTTGTAATACTAAGGGCCAGGAGGTGGTAGCAGAGCCTCGGGAAGAGGAAACTGTGGTCCCACAGAGCATCTATGGGAAATTGCAACCTGCTGATTGTGAAGCTGCAAGCCACTATTCACAGGTCTGCAGTTTCAGAGAACTGGTACGAAATGGCTTTGCACATTCTCGTGTATCTGTCGTTTTGTAGTGGTAACTGTCTATAACCAGCATGCCAGTCTGCAAAGCTAGGTTCTCCTCTGCCTTCTTTGCCCGAGAGGCTTGCTCAGTAGAGTAGGTGTACTGCAGATATGTAGCCACCAGGTGAAGCTCTTTACTAAAGACCTGTTGCTTTTCAAAGGAACTTGGTGGCCGCTTTTCTTCTCAGTACCCCTGTTATACAAGAACTCACCAAAGACAGGCTTCAGTTTCCCTTTCCACGTTCAGACAATCAAAATTACAGCCTTAAATAGTCAGTTCCCAGACTTGGCTGTTCAGCCTGTCTGCTCAGGATTCGCACCCTCATGTGCTCTGTGGTTTTGGGTCCAAGTCCTCAGATGCCTGAACAAGGTGATTTTCAATTTGTTTGGCATCTGGCATCTTCCAAGGCTAGTTTACTAGCTTTCTGCTTCCACCAGATTAATTTTCCTCTACAGCATATGAATTTCCTATGGAAGAATACAGTCCACTCAGTAGCACTGATCATCCCAACACGGTGTCTACAGAAGTGTTGTGAAACGAGTCCACAGTCTCCAAAGCTCTGCACACAACAACTACAGAATGACTTTAAATGACTGGGCCCATGAAGGGAGGACTCAGGTTCAAGATGTTAAAAAGTCTGCCTACGTTAAAAGCTGTACCATGATTTTCATCCTAACCTCTTCTTGGATAACAAGTTCTTAGTAGAATCACCTTCCAAATCCATAAGTGGATTTACTCTGTATCAGCTGGAATTCTGACTGGAAGCTTCAGGTGTATTCCATTCTGAAGTAAATTATGGCAGTAAAGACTCTGGGTGACAAAGGTATAGGTAGTTGTGGAAAATTCACTGTCAAAGCAGCAGATGCCTTTCTCACTGTCTGGGTACTTAGCAGGACTGGAAAGGGAAAACCAAACAGTATAAAGCATGAATCAGAAAGTCATCACTAAGTATCGTGCTTCATGATAAAAACAGTGGGATCAAACCTTTCTTCCCCATTTCAGAGAAAACATTATCCAAAGGAGTCAACGAGGAGCCCATTTTGCATTAAACCCTGGGTATGCTGGGGGAAAACAATGTTTCCTGCCTGTCTCTGATTTCAGATGGTCAGATGCTTACCGCATTTACATCCCCATCCCACAGAGTTGTACCCAAGGTTTGCCTCCACCACCCACTCTTATGAAGTTCTTATGGGGAGAAGTTTGGCTGCTTCAGTTTTAAAAATGTGGTTACTAAGAAAAGTCAGCTTTATTCCTGGACTATCCTAGTTTGCTTTTAAAGAGGAGAACATCTAGAAATTGCTGTTGAGCTGATGTGAGATTCAGTGCTGTGACATTCACCTCCCACCTGGGTGTCCCTACAGAGTGTCCATGCCTCAGGTGGGGATACAGGACTACACTGCTCTGGGTCATGCTTCATTCTGCAGTGAAAGTGGCAGGCATGTGTCATCTCTAGGCAGTTCTGGGCTTTACCAAAGCCTCTCAATTTGAATGTGATCAAAGAATATCCCTGCTCATCTACTCTGACTTGCACGTGTTGGGTGAGGGTAATTTCTTAAGTTTTGTTTTTCAGTGTCCTCTGTTAAATTGTTTGGGTTTTTTGTTGTTTTTTTCTCTCTTCTGCAGGACCACACGTCTTGACTATTGCTGTCTTTACTCTCACAGGAATTGTGATTCTGGTTCTGATCATTTCTTTGCTGATTCTAAGGTACCAACTGCTTTAGCCTTCTGTTTGTGCTTGAGCAGTTTTCCTTCTAGGGCAATGCCTTTGATTTCTCCTTAAAGAGACATACGTTAGCTTAGCTTACATACCTGTGTGATTTTCCTCAACGTGAACTCTTTAGTATATGCTAAGTAGTGTTTGCATCTGCAGTGTTGTACCCATCCATATTTGCAGATGCATAAAATCTAATATTCTGTAGAGATGATTAGATTATTATTGTATAAATACCATTGTAATATTCCCGAGCATCAAATATAGAAGGGTTTCCAAAGGATTTTTTAGAATGATGCTTGTCCTTTCAGTGTTGAGATAATAGCAAACTTGTCACCTATAACTGCTACTGAAGATTGTCCCCTAAGTAGCAAAGGAGAAAAGATAGTCAGCTATGAAGATGAACAAAATGCCTCACTATTACTCCTTTAACTCCCAAGTTTCTAGACACTTGAGCTATCCCACAGCTCCCTGTGTAGCTCTGATCACTAAGTAAAATATCAAAACTCTGAAAAACACATAACTAAGTATTAGACTTAGTAGATTTTAATTCACTTTGATATGTATTTAATCACCAGCTGATACCAGTTTGAATTGCAGTGCATCTTGGTGACACAACTCAGTTTACAAGATTGAACTGAGAAAACCAGTTCTTACCACAAGCATCATTTGTCCTTTTCTTATACATATGCATGTTAAATATATATGGTAAAGGGAACATTTATGTTATTAATCAATACCAATAGGTTCTCCTGTTTGGAGCATTTGCTAGAAGTCATCAATGTGTTAGGATTCTCTTGCAGTCTCTCTGTTTTTTTTTAATAGAGGAAGGACTTGCACGAGTAAGAGAGTAATTTGATGTGTATTAGTCATCTTGCAGCTTTTCTCTAGGAGAAGACAGTGTCCGCTCTGAAGTTCAGCGAAGGAGACAGCGGTTTCCTTTTCCCCATTCCAAGGGTCCTTCCCTCATTTTTAGAAAATGTGCAGAATACAAAGGACACCCACAAAAAGGCATCTAATCTCACCACTGTCGTTACCTCCTCTCCTGGCACTGTGGTCCCACCAGTTCTTACCATCCAGTGGTGACGGCAGAATTTCCTCTGGCTTGCATTTGTGGGACTTTCCTTCAGGGTTCATTCAATAACACAGAGGAGAAAACTCTACAAAGTCCAGATGGCCCTTTGTGCTTTAAATCGATCTTACCTTCCTTGAGACTCTGGCAATTGCCTAGCAGTTGTTCTGCTAGGTCTATGGAATTGAATGAGCATTTAGGCTTTCCCAAAGCTAGGGGAATGACACCAGGCTCAAAATGGAAAACTGTAGGAGAGCCACAGTGCTTGTTCTCAAGCCTTGCCAACCTGATCGTCCGACCTTGTGTCATCCTGTCAATAGGAGCTTCCCTGTCCTAATCTCCTGTTGTGGGTTTCGGTTCACTGGGAGGATATTCTGTTCACTGGTTTTGCAGGAAGTACAGGAGAGATAATGAGCGCCGGTGGAAGAAATGGTCCCATATACCGCCTGAGGAAATCTTGCCTCTGGAGACCAGTGAGACAAGTCACATTAGTTTGAAGGTAAGAGAAGCACAATGTCCAAAACTGGGTCTTGGATTCCATCTTCTAAAGATCATTGATGGTGTGTTTTCATGCTCTGACTACAATGCAGGCTATGGCTCTGGTAGAATCTGGTATGATCTGATAAACATTTTTTTTAACTTGCTATATTGAAGGAAAAAGAGATTATTTCCCATCTATCTCTCCTTAATAGAATATACCTCTTCTCCATCAGTAAAGCTCATTTTATGATAGGGGAATGGGATGGATATTAATTTCCAGTCTCTTTCTGTTACAAAGGATTTCCCTGTGTTTTGTTATGCCTCTGTAATGCCCAAGAGCATGAAAGCAGTAGGCAGAGGGCATGGGAGTGGCATGGATGTCCCACACTTTCTGTGGCATGTTGTGGCCCTCCCTAGGTTTATGCTTCTCTCTGTGGTACACACTGCCATTACTTATCTCTCTGGACCTGATGAGTGGGGAGTAGGTGATAATTGCAAGTTAATTATTCTTCTTTGTTCTCAGATTGACGAAGATAAGAGACGTGACACCATCCACAGACTGCGCCAAGGCAAATATGACAAGAAGGTAACCTGACAGTAGTGTCCACACTCCCTTCCTTGGCTTAGGAGGGCTCTTTCTGGAAGGAGGTCATTCCTCTCCAGAAACAATTCCACCTCCCCTGACCTTGCAAAATGGCTCGATCTTATGGAAGCATTAAGCCATTTATTCCCTGTCAGGTGCTTTGCATTTTGCTTGCTGATGGGAGGCAATATATTAGGCTCCATGAACACCTAGCCTAGTCCAGAAGCACAGCAGCAGAAACAGAGGGTCCAGAAATCTGAGATATTTTGGTCCTGAGATGAACAGATCAATGGAGGACAGGCCATTTACGTTGGCAGTTCTTATACATTCAGTAGAGCTATCTGCCTGGTTGAGGTATATTCATGTTGAGTTAAAATCTGCAGCATTGACGGTTTTAAATTATTCCTATCTGCCTGGGAAATCTTTTGAAGGAGAGATAATGCTGTTACTTATTAGCTGATAACTGAAAGTCCAACACTGAAGCAGTAGGCAGGTGTTTCTGAAATATTTCTTTGTATGGACTTTTTTGACGTTGTACTAAACCTATCAATTTTTTCCCCCACTTGCATTTTTTCTTCAGGTGGTGATCTTAAAAGACCTCAAAAACGGTGATGGCAATTTCTCAGAGAAGCAAAAAATAGAACTGAACAAGGTAACTGCTGTACATAGCAGCTGGACACTGCAGGGTGGTATAGAGCCTAGGAGTAAAGTCATTGCTTTCCACTGTCAACTCCAACATCCACATGCTTGTGCACAGTTGTGAGGTGGACCAGTAATGAGTTCGTTATATTGAATATCCTTATATTCCTTGATGAACTTTCTCTTTGTGTGTGTGATCTTATCACCAGTTCAGAGTCTGAATTGTATACCAATGAAGCTGAGAATGAATGGAGTGATTCATGCTCTGTGATATGGCCTTGCTAAATACATTTTTATAGCTGATGCTGGAAGGCAATGCACTTTTTGCTCATATCATGCTAATTCATTAGTAGCAGAATGTTGTAGTTAAATCTTATTATAGAATGCCAAGTGCAGTTCTTTAAATATAAGTAACTCTGCTGCCTTGTGCATACAGACACTTCCAACATGAGAGATGAAATTGGCTGCTGTACTACGTCTTTTTTGAATGAGTAGTTTTCCTTTTTACACAATACAGCTATACTGTGAATTCAATGAGCTCCAAAAATACCTCAAAGTCAACTACCATTGTCTATATAAATGGACAAAGTCCATAATATCACGCAGCATCTTTAAATTTTTATTACTTGCTCATTTGCTGACTGATTCACAACATTCTGTCACTCATAATGGCTATTCTGGGAGGGTTGAGTAGAGAAGCAATAATGGAGACTATAGTGGGCTCTCGAATTAACTTGCAATATCCAACAGCAGCCACTCTTATCGCCTCAATCCAGAAGGCTCCGGAATGACAAATGTCTTCAAGTACTTCACTCAGTGCCTCAGTACACACTGGTTTAAAGAAAGTGCATATATCTTATCAGGGCCTAAGATAAAAAGCCATATTACACAAGTATCCTTGATCTGTGTTTCTGTACTGACAGTGATTGCTTTTAAAAACAGAGGCAATGTTTCTGCTCTAGCTCCTACAGATTGATTATTACAACCTGACCAAGTTCTATGGCACTGTGAAGATGGACACCATGATCTTTGGGGTGATTGAGTACTGCGAAAGAGGTTCTCTGAGGGTAAAGAATTTTGCAGGTCTTCTTCCATCCTCAAATTATCAATTTTCAAAGTAAAAGGAAAAATTTGTGTCTCTGTGTCTCTGTCAATCACGCAGCAGCCATGGACTGAGCAAGTGGCTTCAGGTTTCTCACTTGGAGTTTCCTCTCCCTTGCTCTCTCTTCAGCCTTCCCTAAGTACTGCTGTGGCTGCCATCAGATTGGTGGTTCCCAGAAGTCAAAGGATCAGGTGAGGTGTGAGCAAGAAAAAGTACAGGCAGAACTCTGCCCAGGCAACTGCAACAGCTAGTATTTGTGTTGTGCCCCCTATGGGGAGCATATAGGATATAACTTTTTTGTTACTTTCCAAGCCATAGTTCTTGTCTCTGCTGGTGCCCTTGTAGACCCCACAGTGCCCCCAGGGTGTGAAAGGACAGAGAAAAGAATATATTCCATATTAAAAAGGGACAGGCAGTTTGAGGCTGGGATATGGCAAATCCTGTGCTATGAGGGAAAAGAGCCCTTGTTTTATAAAAAGAAACTGTAAATCGATGTCTGGCAAAAGTTATGGAAAGGCTTACAGTTTATTATTACCAATATAATTTCAGTGCTAATCATGAATTAATGATGGCATCAGCTCTTCTGCAAGCACACATTGTCTCTGCTTCTGAGTTCATACAAAGACTCTCATCAGTAGCAGAGGGCTCTGGAACAAACTTGCAGCCAGGCAGTAAAATAACTCTATCTCTGGTTCTTTTCTTGTAAACTGGCATAGTCATGGATGTTTACTTTTAGCAATGTAAATCATAGTGGCTGGAGGAACTGTAAATGGCTGGAACTTTAAGATAAAGGAACAGTCTACTTTGAATTTATAAGGTCATGAGTAAATTCGTAGGAAATGGACTGTGAGCACAGAACACAGAAATTTCTGTCCCTTTCTCTTGCACACCTTGCCCCTTTCTGTCTCACCTATTTTGCTTTATTAAAGACTTGGCTTTAAGAGCAAATTCACAATTTACCTTTAATTGCACAAACCCCTCTTTTCTGGAGTCCCCACTTTTCTAGCTCTGTGTAAATATATTTAATATTCCCTGTGTTCTGAGACAACTCCTGCACTAGTGCATGTACTCTCTATAAAGAAAATGAAGGGTTACATACCTTTTTTCAGTCTCTGGTTGAAAGTCTGTGCTGTTTAGGTACTCATGTCTCATCTGCTTTTTCCCTGATGTAGATTAGAGCCTTTCTTTTCTTCTCTTGACAGGATGTTTTAAATGATAAAATCTCCTACCCTGATGGCACTTTCATGGACTGGGAATTTAAAATCTCCGTCATGTACGATATTGCCAAGGTAAGCAGGCTGCTGACGCTGCAATGTTAATCAACCTGTCCTGTCCTGCAAAACTCATCCTCTGGAGAAAGGCTGCTCTCAAGGTCTTCTTTCCTTGCTAGCTGTATGTCCTTCCAGTCTTTTCTTCTCTGGGATATATGAGGCAGGATGAGCCAGTGGATCTTGAATTGAAGGAGGAAATAGGGGTCAGAGCTGGCTTTGGGGTATTTATAAATAAACAAATAAAGGGTGCCCCAAAGAAATGTGATGCAAAGACCAGGAGGTTACAGCCTGATGACCTGTGGCTCTGGTTAGTAGGGCTTGTGCAGTCACAAGACCTGCAAAACACACTGCTCTCTGGCCTCAGGTAATGCATATGAAGGAAAACTGTGGTTTTTTATTTCAAATCATGGAATTATTCTATTTTGTATCCAGAGATGGGATTAGCTTTTTCTAAACAAACTTTATTTCGCATCCTGATTTTCTCACTAGACCCATCCATTTCAGGCAGTTTGAGAGGGAAGAAATTAATCTTGTACAGAAACTAAGAATGTTTTTCAGTAGCTTTCAGCAGATCTTTGCATTTTAGGTCCTTGTGGTAGAAAGAAACAATATGCATGGTAAAGGAAATTCTGTTCTAAATTAGAGACTTGTATTTGTCTAACTGGTAGCTAAGGAGTCTTTACAATTCATAGCCATAACGATTCATTGTCTCTCTGCAGGTAATGTAGACAATTATCTCTGCCTTTTTGCTAGTGCTCAGCTGCTGTCCTTTTCCTGCTGTTGGTTTGCATTTGGATGGTCCTCTGATTTCTCTACATGTATCGGTTCAGATTTGATGAATGACTCCACCACGTCTGTTCTAAAGAGATATTGAAAATCTTGCTCTTTACTAAAGCCCCCTTAATCCAAATTGTCACAGTTTGTTGGCCTTGTTAATGACTTTCAAGTTCAGTTAACATTCAGCATTAAGTTTCATTTTAAATAGCAACAATGGAGTTTCCCTTCCTCCTTACATCATATAAAAACCCAGGATATTCTTTAACCCTTTACAGTTCACCTTCAGATCTTTCCTTAGAAAACATGGAGTATCACTGGCTCTGTTTACAAGGAGAGAGAAATCCCAGTCCTTCTGATGGGAGTGACCAAATGCCCAGTGACTGCACTGGGACCAAGACTTCACAACCAGTCATTCACTGCACCATTGGTAATAGGGATGTGGCATCTGAGGATGGGTGGTACACTGCATCCATTCTGTGGAAGGGCTCCTGAGCATTATTTGTCATATTAGCAGAGATAGCTTGCAAAAGCTTCCTGAAAACTTGTATGTACCTAGGAATATCAGCAAAGTTACTCCTGTCATTTGGACGATCTGCCAGCCTTTCATATTCCTTGACCAGATACGGTGGCAAAGCCTCTGGGACCTAGAAATATTCATGAAATTATTGTATTGCTTTTCCCAAACCATAGCTTCCCAACCTCCAGGCACCCTGTCTGTTTTTATTTGAATGGCTTCTTGATTTACACAAGTCACTTCATGGCCCCTGAGCCCCAATTCCTCTCACCTCAGTATATGCCGTTTTAAAGCTCAGCCCCAGCTCTCCAGGATGAT
>JANVCC010000068.1:6671770-6685937 GCA_025345505.1 Todiramphus chloris collaris | reverse complement strand
TCTCTTTCTCTTTCTCTTTCTCTTTCTCTTTCTCTTTCTCTTTCTCTTTCTCTTTCTCTTTCTCTTTCTCTTTCTCTTTCTCTTTCTCTTTCTCTCTTTCTCTTTCTTTCTTTCACTGGCATTCCTTGGTCTTACACAGATGCATAGGCTATTTCTGAAAAACCCATGAAAGGCAGCTAAGATAAGCAAGTTCATTGCCAAGAACCATTAACTTTTCTGGAGGTGTGAGGGTTTGCATCTACAGTGGAAAATAGCAGGGTCAGCAAATCCTAGGCAATTGAAAACTACCATGTCAGAGGTTTATCTAACCTGTGTCGATGGCAGCTTCTCAAGAAAAATGTTGAAGTAGGAAGTAAACTGCACCAGTGAGCTCTGGGTTTGATAAGGAAAGAGTAAAAGGAAGTATCACTACAACCAAGGGATACTCGGAGAAGGATCACCCCTTTTCAATGACTTCTCTCCCTTCCCCCTTTACCTCATCCCCTGTTGTCATCTGGATCTTCAGACCTGTGGACAGCTCCTGAGCATCTCCGTCATGCTGATGTATCTCAGAAGGGTGATGTGTACAGCTATGGGATCATTGCTCAAGAAATCATCCTACGCAGGGAGACTTTCTATACTGGACTATGCCGGGACAATAAAGGTAAATCCACAAATTTCTCCTCCAATACAGCTTTCCAAGATGGTGTAGCTATAACTGGCCCATTCTCCATGTTTTGTGAAAGGCACTGTCTCTGACAGCTGTTTGAACTGCTGCTTCTCTCCTGTGTGATGAATTAAGAGCCTGTTTGAAGGATTTCACAGTGGGGGCAAATGTCCTTATTCTTTCTGCAAATAAAATTCACACTGAGTTTTCTTGCCCTTCCTCCTCCCCTCTCACCTTGGCCATGGCATTACTGAAGTTAACTTTACACAGTGCTATCCAGACTCACTGTAACATTTTAAGGCCACAAGGGGTTTTCTATTATGAATTGTGCACAACATATAATAATTCACTCATATTAGGCATTGTAAATCAGCAGTGTCAACACAGAACAAATACTCAGCAGCATGGCACAAGAACAGCGGGCATTTAAAAGCTGGCAATTCAGACTTCATTCAAGCCTGTCAAAATTAACCTAAGTCATTTAACTTCTGTCCGAAAAAGCATCTTCTCCTGTAGTACCTGCATTAAAACTCATTTTATGATGTTGTTTTTCAGTGGCTAAGAGCCCAGTCAATTCCAGTTCCCAGAAAACAAGCATTACTGTATATTAGAACTGATATAAAGTCATGTGTGGGTTTGGGATTTTCCTAGTGACAGTTACCAACAACAAGTTTAGACATTGCCTTAACCTCTGAGTCACTCTGATAGATCCACCTGACATTTGGTAAAACATCTAGAGCAGCAGCTGGACAGCCTAATAGCTCTTTTCCTGAGTTACATTTGAGAATAACTTCTGGGGCACATTCATCATCCTCCATTGTTGCAAATCTATGTTCATGTTTGGGGCAACACAGTATTTCACATCACCAACTCTTTAATATAAATATAGACCTAAAAGGAATTAGAAATGCCTGTTCCCCTTCAAGGAAACTCTTCATGACTCCATGCTTAAGATAGGGCAGAGAAAATAAAAGTCTTTCCATTACATTAGAGTAATGGAAATTAGAGTCAGTGGTAATGGGCAAAGAAATGTCCCTGTGGCATGTTAGATTCATTTGATTTTTATGTCTCCTGCAGAAAGCCTTTCAATGGCTAGTCTATCAGAAATTAATCTCTGCAAATTAGAAGACATGATATTGATATTTCAGGACAACTGATACTACTACTTCTCCAAGATTTCATTGCCAGCAGCAAGGACTGTGTTCAGATTTTAAGAAAGTTGTTTAAAAACCCCTGTACCTAGCCTCCATCCACCAAATTAGGAAAATTAAACTCAGCTTCCAGGTACTCAGTGAGACCATTTTCAATCTGCAAATATATATCAATCAACTTAACATACAATAATATTGCTACTAATGAGGGAAAAGAAGTTCACCAAAGAAAACAGGCATACAGAATTGGATTTCTAATGTATAGAAGTTTCTAGGTCATAGTCCTATTCACCTATTTCTTTGTGAGAGAGCTGTTAGTTCAGCTGCTCCACTCTTCTTCAGGAACACATCATTCACTGCTTAAGACTGTGAAATCTTGTCATGTACCAACAGCCAATTCAAGCTGCCTCCTTGTTCCACTACTTTCTGCCACTAGCTAATTGCAGTGCTGCTAATAGTTGTTGTTACTTCTGCTCTCAGTTGTGTACGCGGCATGGAAATCTAGCACATTCCTCTTGCATACATGAGATTTACACAGATTCTTCTGCCTCTTAGCCCACAGAAGACTTCTTAGCAGTCTCTCCACTCCATAGCATTTGGGAGAGTCAAGTCTCAAGTATCTCCTTCTCTAGTCTGTAATTTCTACAACACAAAGCTGGAAGCTACTGCATCTTTTTAGAGTGACGATACACACTGGGCATGCTTAAGCATCCCTAGCTGCTCTAGACTTGCACATGCCATTACAATTACTAACCTTCCTCATATAATCAGTAAAATTCTCTCCCAAATATAATCAGACATTATTAATAAATGTATTTCATGCTTGTTCAGAGATCTTTTTCCATTTTCTTTTTCTCTCCCTTTAGAGGCAAAAAAATGCTTCTCTTTATTTTAAACTTCCTCCCTCTAGAATTCTTGAGGTCTGGAGGAGAAGGACAAAGATTTTTTGCTTTAGCTCTCGCTTCTATGCTTAAATTGAGTTGTGCAAATGCAGCCTGCATTCTGATGTGTTTGGAATCCAAACAGCTTTCATAGAATGAATTTCATGAATAAGAGTACAAAAGAGTTAACAAATGCAATGTTTTAAAACTGTATACATCAACAGCATAATTTTAAGGAAGCTGAGCATCAGCAGGATGATCTGAACTGCTCTGAAGAGAGCTGTATGTCTCCATACTTTTGATCAAGTTGCAGTGGGCTTTTCACATTGTTTTTCACTATAGCTATACTTCATGCTGAGAAGCACACTAATAATACCTAACGTTCGTTTGGCAAGATGCCATAACCATGCCTACCGTGACCAGTAAATACTCATGTACATTCCTATTCATTTGGCTTTCAAGAACCTTCAAGCCAGACTGTTTTGATCTTGTGCCATATATTTCGAAAAGCTCCACAGCTGAAATTCACATCAACATGAGGGAACTGTCTTCAAGGCTTCTGTTTGTACAGTAGCAGTTTGTACAGAGGACATGATCCAGAAGAAATGTCCTTCTCATCTTTGTTGTTGTTTTTTTTTTAAACTTTGCATCTTTTTTCCTATGTTAGAGAAACTTTACAGAGTGGAGAGTGGCAAAGGAGTAAAGCCTTTCCGACCAGACTTGTCCTTGGAAACAGTGGGAGAAAGACAGATGGAAGTAAGCTAATAATTAACTAAGCCATTTTCTGGGTGAAGGTGGAGGTCCTGGCCAAACTAGAGTTCATGATCATGGGAGGATGAAAGCTATGCACATTTTATGCCAAATGCCCTAACCTCATGGGAAAAAATGTTATTCTATAGTTGGTACCAGTGAAATGAAACTCAGGAAAATTATTTCACTGGGCAGAAATGAATGCTTATATGGTGCCATTCTTCTGACCTATTTTAGATATCTTTAAGATGGAGTGAATCACACCTCAAATATACCTCTCTCCATTGACTGTGTAGCCCCTAGGGCTTCTTGCTAGGGTGAAAATATCTGTATTGTAGACATCTACATGTTCAGCAACGAACTCCATTCTATTTGGCTACATCACCAATTTCAGAAAAATCCCTCACTCAAGTTATTTGCAGTACAATTACCACAGCATTTATCTTCATGTCAGTCATTGTATCTGGCACTAGCTGCACGACTAGGTACATTTTGCTTGCCTTTCATTTACGTATTGAAAATTCAAGTTAAGATCATGTCACTAGTCACCACAGAGTTAAATTTACGATGCTTGCCATGGGTGTCCTCACCATAGATTCAAAACAGTTAGTCACACATTTTAATATGTTGCTTGTCAAGAGTAGCTGGAAATTCCCTAATGAACTCGTGCTATTTAGCACCACTATCCTTCTACGTCCATTACTCAGATGGACTTTCCTTCAATTTTTTCTTTGAAGGTGTATACACTAGTGAAGAGCTGCTGGGAGGAAGATCCAGAGAAAAGGCCTGACTTTAAGAAAATTGAGAGCGCTCTCGCTAAAATATTCAGGTGAGTAGCAGGGGCTCTGTTTTTTTAAGAAGCTGCAAACTCCTAAGTTTTAGAAAAATCATATTTTTAAGTGTGTAAGCTGATGTGATTATGACACAGTCGGTAGAAAAACTGAGTGCCTTCACTTAGATCCTTTTCTATTCTTTGGCAGCGAAGTAGGTGAGCACGTGCATATATATACGTACATGTGTGTACACGAACATCTATGCATGTATTAGCTGAGGGTAAGATGATCACCATACCTCAAATTGGTACATTATAAAAGTAGAAGCTGGATAATTAGAGATTTAAACCATTCAAGTAATTCACCCCCTGTCTCTACTCAAGTGCTGGATAGTGACTCATGTCGTCTAAGTTTCGGGAAATGAATGCACATAAATATTTGGAGGATGATTAGAAAGTTTGGATGAGCTGGGTTGTGCCATAAATGAGTTTGGATGGTCCCAAATTAAGCTGACTGGAAGTGTTGCGTTGTAACTCACCAGAAATATTAATTACAGGGTTTTCTTGGTATAAAGTTGTGGGATAATAAGCACCATAGCTGGATAAACCCTGTGGGGTTATACAGGCCTTTCACCTGTAGAGTTTGGTCTGAATTAAGCAAGCATTTAATTACGTCTTTTGAGCAATTGCTCCTCCATTTTTAAAGCTCTCCTCATCAAGAAACCCCAACAGCACTTGCATCATTTTACACTTTACATAGGCAGGAACAACTGCACTATGCCTAACTGAATGGATCGATTGAATAGTCTTATTGCAGCTGAATAGAAGGATGTCCTGGTTCAGCTCCTAAGCCTCCATTCTTCAAAAACCAAAGAGGTTGCCTCTTGCCACGTGCAACAGAGTGTTCTCCTCATGGAAGGTCTAAGATGGTGCACTTCTGACATACAGATTTGTTTAAAGTAAGAGTGGTTTTAAAGTCCAGTTGGGTACAATACTAATCTGACTCTTCCAGTCAGTCTGACCTCATCTGCTTTCAGACTGCTTTGGTGAGTACGGGCTGCCCTGACAAACAGGGGTTATATGTGGCACTCGTTACCATACTTCTTCTAGGAGTTAGCAGGCTGGAGTCTGCAGGATCTTGCGTGCACAACTAGCCCAAAGGCTGCTAATTGTTCCGTTGAATTGTTTTATCTCCTACACAGGCAGCCCCAAATTGTCTTAATCCTTCTGCCTGAAGTGCCCATATGCAATTTTCTACTTACTATCTTTAGATTCCTTTCAGGATTCAAGCTTCTCAGTTACTTTTTACAAATGAACGTTCGTGGATTACCTAAGGTAACCTGGAGTTGACAATATTAGCAGGACTAGTTGATTTAAAGGTGCTTTAAGGATTACCAGCTCCAGGACATATGTGTGGATCATAAGCTTTCAATTCATATACATAAGCCCTTCAAGCAAGAGGAAGAATGATGTACTTGAGGCACTTTTCATTCTGACTACATGGAAGTCAAACACTGGAGAATTTTTCCATTGGTCCTTTTTTTTGCCTCTTTCAACAGTGTGCTTCCATCAACCTTTCTTGTTTTCTCCTGTGTATTTCTGTTATTCGCAGTAACTACCATGGTCAGACCAATGAAAGCTACATGGATACCCTGATCCGGCGTCTACAGCTGTATTCCCGGAACCTGGAGCACCTGGTGGAGGAAAGGACGGAGCTATACAAAGCAGAGCGAGACAGAGCAGACAGGCTTAATTTCATGTTACTTCCAAGGTAACTGGCCAGAAGGATTTTCACTGGCATTTTATTTACATATATCACCTGATTCTTGGAGAGTGGGGGTTGGAATTAATATTAATCTTCCTTTGCCTTCGCCTCTAATCTGATCCTGCTGGAAAGGAAACAAGAAGAAGCTGTCCCTCATGTCTCCACCCTATGGTAGAGTTTCATGCCAAGACAGTACTGGGACCCATTACCTTCATGCACAGGATCCCACTTTCCAGAACAAACCTTTAATTTCACTGCCTTCCTGGAAACATATAAATCTATAGTTATCCCACATCACAGAGCTCTGCTCTGCTCCAACACCTTGCTAGGTAGAAGGAGTGTCTCCAGATGGAGAGAGAGTTCAGTCCAACTTCAGACTGGGGTTTATCAAATTTGAAATGATCTGTCTGTGTAGACCACATGACAAGGAACCTGTTTCCTTCCACTCTTTGTTGTTCCTACCACTCTATTATTTTTTCATATTAGGTGGAACACAGCATTGTGCAACAACTATAATTTTCTGGGTCTCTTTCAGTTATTCTCTTCTAACATCACCACTAGGAACAGATATTTTCCTGGATTTAGAAATGCAAGGAAACTAAGGTCCCTCTTAATAGATATTGACTGTAATGGTGTTGAATTTTTGTTCCAGAAAAATCACAGGACTATGATATCTCATCTGAAATCAGGATGAGGTGATGTAATTATCAGGATGAAATTACTTCTGTGCTGAGGAAACACAAAAATATGTCTGTTCTTACAGGCATATGTCTGTGGGTAGAATGTAGGTCTACATGTCAGAAGTTTCAGAATTTCAAATTTGACCCAAAATCCCTATTTCTGGATTTAGCCAAGAAGCTCAGTTGCCTGTGCCTCAGTTTCCTTGTGACTATTAACACACTTGGATTTTGTAAGGCTGTAGCACATTAATTAACATCAGTAAGTGCTTTGAGGTTCCTGGCTGAAAGGCATTATGGGCATCTAAAATGCAATTACAGTGGCAGTTTTAAGCAAACTATTTGATGTTTCTTACACAGAAAGCAATGATGTGGTTGGGTTGCATGAAAAAGTACCTTTAATGTTAAACATTACTCATCTGTCTTCCTGCCTTCTCTACTTCCACAGGCCAGTAGTAAAGTCTTTGAAGGAAACTGGCTTGGTAGAGCCAGAGCTATTTGAAGAAGTCACTATCTACTTCAGTGACATTGTTGGCTTCACCACACTCTGCAAATACAGCACCCCTATGGAGGTGGTAGATATGCTGAATGAGATCTACAAGAACTTTGATCACATCCTTGACCACCATGATGTTTACAAGGTGATTAGCTCTGCACTCTTGCTCAGTTAACAAGCAAGGAACACAGAAATCAAATTGGATTATGTGGTTGACTTGGTAATCTGCCTTCTGAGCAAAGACAAAAGAGAGAAAAACAGATCAAGATTACCTCATTTCAATAGGCTTTCAGTGTGCCTGCTTATACCACTTTTTCTGTACTTGGTGGTCACAGATTCATTAACTGGAATGCTGGGTACTGTTACAAACATTCATGTACCAAAAAGGTGTCAGCTACCCTAAACTAAATCCTGCTAAACAGCAGGATTGATTAATCTTGCTGTCCAGGAAAGAAAAGTTTAATCACGAACAAGAGGATCAGATAAAACCTTTCTGCTTTTAATGTAATGTAATTTGTAATTAAATGTAAACATGTAATTTGCTATGTAAAAAATGTAATTTGCTATGTCTGCAGATAGCGAGTTCTAATTTTGTTTCCACAGGTTGAGACCATTGGTGATGCTTACATGGTGGTGAGTGGCTTACCAAAGAGGAATGGCAACCGGCATGCAGTAGACATCTCCATGATGGCTCTGGACATCCTCAGCTTCATGGGATCTTTTGAACTGAGACATCTGCCAGGACTGCCTGTTTGGATTCGCATTGGAATTCACTCTGGTACACAGTAGTGCTAGATCACAATGGCAATGTTGTTGACTAGTTTTTGAACAGGACAACCATAGAAGATCTGGCAGTACATCAAGTGTAACTGCTGTCCTCATGAAGAATCAGACTGAAAACAGTGTACGTGGAGGAAGAGCAGTAGAAGTAAATAAGCCACTGGTTTGCTTCCCTGCAGTGAAATAACCTGTACCCATTCTTTCCTAGCTTAAGTCAGTAGTTAGGAAGAGGAATTATCATGTTTCCTGGTATGATTAAGCCAGTAGTACCAAATAAGCCTTTGCATATCTCTGCTTATGGACCAAAGTGGAGATCAACCATGGCCAGCTATGCCTCTCTAGCCAAAAAAACACAGGCCTTTTATGTTTTGTTTTCTGCTTTTGGACGCCAAAGTACCGTTAAACCTATGTGGGAATTAGTTTCAATTTATCCATAAAAATACTTTATATCAAAGGGCAACTGAAAATAGCTCAACCATCCCAAGTATTTTGGGAAATTTTCTTTCCACTTGTTTCAACAACCTCCTGAACACCAAGCTGCCAAGGGAGGAACGAATCAGTGAAAGTGATACTGGCACTGGGAAACCACTTGGGGCACCACTATGAAGCCCTCCATAATGAAGCTTACTCTCTTTTTCTCTTGCTTCCAAAACTGACAGTAACTGTACTTCTTCTGCACAGAAACTGTGTTTACATACAATTAACACTGTGCAGCTGCATCCTTTTTATGCTCTTGATGGGTTATGTAAGACTGATGGATCTAGGCTTGGTTTGGAATGGGAGACCACTAGACACTTTGGGAAGTGAGATACTGAGTATTGCCAGTGGTGAGGAACGCAGAGCTCCAACAGGCGCCGCACTGCTCTGCAACAGCGAGATGCCTTCCAAGCAAGTAATCTCTTGATCAACTTTTTTTTTCATTCCTTGAATCCCACCTCTAGGTCCATGCGCGGCTGGTGTGGTTGGAATAAAAATGCCCCGTTACTGTTTGTTTGGAGATACGGTGAACACAGCTTCACGGATGGAATCCACAGGCTTGCGTAAGGTTTTAATTTTAGCTGTCATGGTAACAGGACCAAAGGGTACTGCTTAGGTTGTGACCAAAGTGGCTGTTTTCAGATGAGAACAATTTAATTTCAGCTTGCAGAAGTTTTAAAAATAAAGAAGCCCTATTTGTTTTGATAACCACTGAGCAATGAAGAATTATTCCTTGTTCACGCTTCGGTGCTGCGAACAGGGAGTACGTAGGCTGGCTGAGTTCCTTTGGATGATACGATACTTATGTGTCTGGAATTTAATTTTACCCTATGAATTGTAGATTTTAGTTTGACCTAGAATTGTATTGCAGCATCACTGTGATCATATGCTGACTGTATATTTTAAGGTGAAGCAATTATGCCTTCAACTTCACCATTAGGGAACTGTGCCAAGAGCCAGTTTGTCTTCCTCTGCCCAGTGTCTTCATGTGACTACTCTCACTATAACTCCCAATCACTCTTTTCCCTTTTGTCATCTAAATACTACAGATACCACAGTCACCTGTATTTGAAATCAATAGCTGCACAAGCCATTCCTCCCTAGATAGAATGCTATATAGCGGAGTCAGATTTTTCCTATAGCAGTGTAATTAATTCTCATTTAATTAATCTCACTAAATTTATGTTGATAATAATTGAAGAAGCTTCTGCTATAGCACCAGTTTTCACATATACTTACTACGATTATGTGGTACATTTTTTGGTTGAGCTTTCATTGTCTCTTTATGTTTTAGCCTTAAGGATTCATGTAAATGGCTCCACTATTAACATTCTGAAAAGAACAGACTGCCAATTCCAGTATGAAGTGAGAGGAGAAACGTACTTGAAGGTAACCTTTACCATGTGCATGCATGAAAACAGACAGGGATAGTATAAAAGTATCATATAGCTGAGAGTACCCTGCAGCTTAATTAATATCTGGGGAACAAGGGTTACAGATCAATTGGTATCACAGTCTTTAGTAGCTGAACACACGTCTGTAAAGACAGTGTGGGCAATGAAGCGCATCCAAGTCAAAAATTAAGGCAACATAAAGATGTAGAGACTAAATTACACATCTCATTTGTAACAGAAAGTTGTGGAATGAATTAATCTGATGAAAGGGAAGCCAAATCTATTGTTAATTTGCTCATACTTTGATACCTGTCTACCTACCAATCCATTTATTTCAATCTATTACACTTGGAAGAAGTCAGTACATGTGAGTTGATGGCAGGCAGCACAGCTCACCTCTCCCATGGCTTGTGTTTCAGGCCATGGAACAAGGGAGTGAGTGTGCAGCCGCATCTCCCACATTATTCTTCTTCTCACATATGACTTTTGCTGTGAGCATCAGTTACTGAAAACAAGTGAAGACAAATATGGCAATGTGCAATACAGTATGATTTAAGGAAATGAACTACAGGAAATTGCATTCTAATCCCAAAATCGTTCTTTCTCTTCTTTGCCATACATATTTAGGGCAGAGGAACAGAGATTACCTACTGGTTGACGGGTACCGAGAACAAGAAATACAATCTCCCAACACCTCCTTCTGTGTAAGATGGTTTTTACATGTGAAGTGGGAAGAGAAATTCCTGGTCTTTATGCTTTAGTGGTCACTGCTCCTCCCTGGCACTTGTGGGTTTTTTATAACACTCAGCTTGCCTTCAGTAGTTAGAGGCTTAACAATATATATGCATATAAACATGTAAATATTCATGATATGGGACTATGTGCATGCTGAAGGTTATTTGTATATATATGAGTATTTAACAGGTTCATTTCCTTGCAAGGGAAATAAGATTTAGAGGACAAGTTTCTGATGTGGAAAGTGCAAGAGTTGGACAGTAAAATGAAAAGCATGAATATTCTCAAAACTTTAGTCCTAGTGGCAGCTGTGTGTGACAGTACGGTGAGAGGGTAACCACAACTGAATGTGCACCTCTCTGTAAAACTCTGTTATGCCTGTGAGCTCTTGTGGGGGAATGGGCAGGAGGAATGGAACTCACAGGATTCTGAGTGGCATGCTGATAGAAGAAGCAGACAGTTACTGTAGCATTTCACAGGAGTAAAGTCTTTAAAAGTTGAACAAAAGCTTACTTTACTCACTAAATGTGGAAGTTCCTCACTTTCTGCTCTAAACTCTTACATCCAGTTGCTCTTTACTAAGTGTGAATTTGTGGCTATGTACTTTGAAATGACAGTGTTTCAGTACAGCTTGAAGCAATTATTTTGCAAACTGTAGTTTTATGGATATATTGGGTTCCCTTATTGGGAAAGGTGTAAGTAAATGCTGTAAGTAAATGCTGTGTGAAAAATCACAAGGAAAACTGAATTCTAGTTCCAAATCCAGGACCTTAATTTGGTTCTGTCCACACTTTTTATCAGTAGTATAAGATAAATGTGGGATAGAAATGTTTAAAAAAACACCGGGGATCTGGGGATTACTAAAAATGTGTGAATCACTGAATTTTTTTTCCATCCTGTTGCTTTTAGGGAGAACCAACAGAGGTTACATGATGACTTAGCAGAGATGATAACCAATATTCTTCAGAAAAGGGAAAATGAAGGATCTAAGACACAGAAGGTTTCACGGGTAGCCAGCTACAGATCAGGTACCCTGGAATACCTGCAACTGGTCAGCACAGAGAATTCTGCCACCTATCTTTAAAACTGGATGTTTAGTATGACTCAAAAACCTGCAGCAGCTCTGAACTGCTTGATGTGAAGGGTGGAGGCTTAACTCTCAGATAGAGGAGCTTCTCAAGCATCCTGTCTACCATCCAACCTGCTACTGGTAAATCAAACCTCTCTTCACTGTAACGTTGAAATTGTCAGATGACTTTGGTAGGACACATGCAGCCTGATTTGAGGTAAATGAAAATACCTGCACTTGACTCTGAAAAATAGCTTTTGGGGTGTTTTGGTTGTTGGTTTTGTTTGTTTGTTTGTTAGTTTTTTTAATGTAGTAGCCTATTCAGTAATCCACTTCTGAAAATATTCACAGCAAAGCCTTAATTTGTCATGATTTTTAAATATTGTATTTAATTTGTGATTTTTATTTGGAGATAGAATTGCTGTATTATATTTGAAAGTAACATTAAACATATCATATGTAAATCTGGGTATGTTGCCATTTTGCTGCTTCTGTGTTTCCTTCTGTGTCTCACATGTTTTTGTTTAATCAAGCTGACTTTGTTCAAGAGACAACACTTCTGTTATTTACCTTGGGAGATTACTACAGAAGCTGTATGGTTTCTAAAGTGTATCTGAATCTCTTGGGCCTGCAAAATGAAACTGGAAATCTTACAGACGCTTTCATACCTTTTCTCCTCTTCTGCTTCTGCCTCCTAACCAGAAGTACAACAGAAATGAAACAAACAAACTTCCCTGAATTTCTTAAACCTCAGAAACTTTCAATTAGGCTTTTGGATGAAGTTTCCCAACCAGGCTGGGGTCACATTTTACTCAGAGGTCTTGCTCATTAACTGACACCATGACATTTATATTAATAAACAGCTTTAAAAAGCAAACAAAGCACAGGAGACTTATATAAAAGAAAATCAGCATTCATATGAAGAAATGGCAACTAGCGACAGAAACTTTTGCAAAGATTGTTTGTGCACGGGGTGGCTTTCAAAGCAAAGAGGTGCTTCTTTCACCATTGACAAATCTCCTTCAGTATTCAAGCCAAAAAATGATGGAAAATCATTATTTTATGGTTTTGAACAGTGTTTTTGGTCACATAAACACTTTTGGTCACTTTTGAAAAGACCAAGCCACTTGCCTGTGTTTTTTCTTTATCAACCCAAAATGGCTTTGTAAGAACACACATACAAAAACCCCAACAACCTAGGTGTAAACTGACAGCTCTACAGTGCAAAGATTTATGGAAAAATTAAATCAGGATGTGCTGTAGGGCTTATATGCTCCCCTAATGAATAAAAATTTCTACACCCTGGAACTCAACATATATAAAAATAGCAGGTAGCATGTAACCCACAGCCACAGCTCTCAGATGATATGTAACCAGTCTTCAACTTGGACTGGCACTAATACTGTACTGTTACTTTGATCTGCCTCCGAATGGAAGTGTTCATTGGGGTAAGGACAGAAAAAAAATGTCTGGTATTCTAAAATGGGTATGTATTAAAAAAGACTACCAGTACAGTAAAAAAGTATAAAGTCTGCTATTTCCTGCCTTGTGGTGCCAATCAACAAGCTTTGTCTCCGTGTCTGCATTCTTGGTGCGACTGCTGTGCTTCTTGGCACCGCTGGAGTAGTCTGGGTGCTTTGTCTGATATGCTCAGCACGTGTAGCTGTATGGCAGCGACAAGCGCTGGACTCCTCAAGCCTGAAGAAGCCCACTACTACTATCTTAAGCAGAGCTGCTCTGATCTTTCTGAAGTGATGCAAGTCTATGTTTAGAAATGAGTTTTATGGGTTCCATCCTTGACACCTCTGAGATAGAAATTATTTTAGAGCAAGTGTCTGCTGACACTTCTTAAGACAATTAATTGAAACAGTGTTTTGTTTTCAGTAGCCCTTCTCCTTCCTGCATTCTTCAGATCATGAATTTCATATAATTCTCTGAAGATAAATAGCTTCCTTCGCAATGAGCTGATGGACCATCTTCTGGTAGGTTTGTTTTCTATATGGTTCTGTCCTGCACATATACACACCCACAGATCACAACGAAATCAATTTTGACTGCCCTTTTTAAAAATTTTGCTCTTGGTTTATGGTTTGAGTCAGTCTTAGATTCAATGTCTTACCACTGCATCTTGTTACCAAATGCTAGATCAACGAGCCTTCTACTATCAGAAATCTGTCACTGAAGGTCCAGTCATTCACCTCTCCTGTTTTTTTAAGCAGTAAAATGTTAGTGCGAGATATAAGTTGATTCTACAAGTGGAAAGAATTTTGGTGGCACCATCACCCTTCACTTGAACTTAACTCACATAGAAAAATAATACCTGTGGATCCCTGGGCTGGGAGCACGTGGAAGAGAATCTTTGCAAACACACATCAGGAGCTTTGTAGCTTTGGTCATATTCAGACCCTGCTCGTTTATGTCATGCGTCCGCACTCCCCTCCTCTTTCAGCATATTTGTGCTCTATCCTAATTTGCACGTGCCTCCAATTCCTGGCTATGCCCATCACTTGTACACAGAGTTTTGTTTTAAATACTGTTTGTGGTTTTTTGTTTCGTTCTGGGTTTTTTTTTTTT
>JANVCC010000068.1:6602000-6671670 GCA_025345505.1 Todiramphus chloris collaris | reverse complement strand
TTTTTTTTTTTGTTTTGTGAGGTTTTTTTTTCCCTGTGGTAGTCCTACACAGGGAATTCTATGGAAAATATAATTTTATATTTTACTTTGCCATCACAGTCAAACTGAGAGCACCATGTGGCAGAGGTAAATTTCTCATTTGGAAGAACCTTTGGAAAATATTCCTCCAAAGCAAACACAGCATCCCCTCATGATTAGCTATTTAAGAGTTATTTTTTACAGGGGAGGCAAAGAAAAAAAAAAAAAGTAACAGCACTGTGTTTTAACCTTATCTCTCAGTGAAAAGTATCCCAGAGCAAAACGATGGGCACAGAAGGATCCCTGCAGCCTGCAGTAGTGTTACACTGCTCTTACCCTGGGCTTGAGGCCAGGTCTTCTTATTTGGCCTGAACTGTTTGGCATGTGACCACGTTATATGAGGCTATTACAGGCACCGGCATCAAATTCGAACTATCTTAAACAATTACTGAAACACAAAGTCCTAATAATGGCTGTTTTAGGGCAGTGCTAAAATATCCAACAGTGGGGGAGAAGAGAAGAGAAGAAGAGAAGAGAAGAGAAGAGAAGAGAAGAGAAGAGAAGAGAAGAGAAGGCAGCATTTCAGAATGATCTGAATCATGATGGCAGAGGAAGACCCATGGAAATTTGTCCTTACCTATTAGCTCTAAGAAAACGACCATCCTTCAGCTTTTCTGCTGGGATATACGCAGCAATCACTCTTCTCAGCAGCTCCATCCAAAAGCTGCTCTTCCTCTGATGTAGAATAGTTTGGTAAGACACTACCTAACTCCTGCTGCTTGAGGTGGACCCTTCCTTATCACCTTTCACCCCTTTTTGGTCAGTCACCCTTGGCGAGCACAGCGGCCCCGCATCTCGCCCAGTCTCTGGGGGCTCCAAACAACTGCCAGGGTCAAAAAGGTGCCGGGGCCCTGGGCTTGCCCCGCTTGCCCTCACGCCTTCCGCAGCGCCTCCTGCCGTCGCTGTCGGCAGGCCGCGGTGCCAGGCGGCCGGGCACGGAGCACGGCCTGGGAGCCGGGACTGCCGGCGGTCCCGGGCCCGCCTCGGGAGCCTCCGCCGCGACGCTTCGGGCGGGAAGCGCGGTGTGAAAAGCGGCCACCGCTGCCGGCCTCTTCGGGGGCACGTCCCGGTCCCCAAGGTCCCGCCAGAGCCACCCTCAGCACGGGGCACTTGGGGGCGGGCACCAGAGGAGGCGGGGGCAGCGACGAGACCTGCCCTGAGCAAGGGAACTTTCTTAAAGTCCCGCCGCCTTCCCGGTACCCAGAGGAGGAGCAGGGGAGCAGCAGCATGGCCCGGCTCGGCGGCTGCTGCTGCTGGGGGCTCGTCCTCCTGTGGGCGGCCGCGGGGGGCCGAGCAGGTGAGGCGGGCAGGGGGGGGTGCAAGGCCCGCCCGGAGAGAGCAGCAGGGGTGCCTCGCCCCGCAGCCCTGTCGCCGGGGCAGGCGGGAAGGGAGGCAGTGGGGTTGCCCTCAGCCCCGAGGGTGCCAGGTTACCGGGACGGGCTGTGTCGTTGTCCGAACCCGGCTCGCTGCTGAGCCGCGGCTCCGAAGGAGGCGGCGCGGCTCGGTGCGGCTCGGCTCGGCCGGGCCCTCCCCGGGGAAATCGCCCGGCTCCGCACTTCGCCCTGCGCCTCCTCCCCCGGGTGGCTCCCCCGTGCCGCCGTGGGGTTGCCAGGGCCGTGGCGGGGGTTAAGGGCCTCTACCCGCCGGGGGGGGGACCCTGCGGGCCGGGCAGGGGCCCGGGCATCTCCCGGGCTTGCTCCGAGGACCCCGGCGGCTGGGGCGGGCTCGGCCGTGGTTCTTCGCGGGTGGTCAGCGCTGGCCCTTCGTTCCTGCCTGCCTTCAGCACGCCTTTCCCATCCCCAGGGTGGGCGAGGGGAGCCAAGCTAAGAATTTAACAGATGGGAAACTGCCTTGAGCGCCCGCTGGTGCTGGGTTTTCACGGGATGTGCCTACATGGGAATCACTGAGGACGAATGCTTCACGTTGGTGCGGTGGCCTATGGCGTGCTGGGGCTTGCATCTTTAACAGAGTTTTGGTGCTAGCTTGTGGGTGTAGGTCATCGTCTGTGCTCCAGGACTCATACCTATGCGTGACCGGGTGGTTTTTTTTTTTGAGTAGATTCACTTGTGTTGCCTTTAGAGGAAGTCCTTTACCAATATCTGCTTAGCTTTCAAAAACTGAAGTCGTTTTTCTATGGTGCCAACACCACTTCCTGTTATTTTTTTGCTCGTGGTTGTTTTTCATCTTTCATTTCTGCAATAGAATGCTTTTTTTCAGTCAAAGTTGCAAGTCTCCAATTAGGGTAATTCAGTAACTGAAACTTTTGTAATGCTTTGGAGCTTCCTCGTGTTGACTGCGGGCAGCTTTCCTGCCTCCCAATTTTATAGCTTTACGCTTGTTGCAACTTCAGAGTCATATTTAGATGCAAACAGGACTTGGCAAATGCTGTATGGCACATTTTTGGTGAGCTTCACAGTTTTCCACAGATATTTTTGTCTGCCTCCTTTAAAATTGGGTTTCTGCTTGGTTTGTTTGCAAATTGTTGCAGCTGTGGACATACACTATGGTATCTAAACATGTGCTAGAAGAGACATGCGGGTGAGGTATGAACACAACATTATTGTTATTATTTTCATTTCAAAGTATGAAACGGGTTTACCAACAGCTGGAAGGGTGGGGAAAGGAGTCAGTAAAGGAAGGTATCTAAGAGATGCTGAGCAAGTGTGGGGTGTGTGAAAGTGAAGCCGCCTCTGGAAGATCAGTAAAAGTTAGTGACAGACAGCAGCCATTTGGAGCAGAATGCTTGTTAGAGAATTCGGGATACCATTTGTACTAATGTCACAGTAGGGTTGTTGGGAAGCAAATCTCAACAGGAGAATATCTCCCTCTTCTGCTTTCAATGAAAAGCATCTTTCACATGAGGGTGACAAAGCACTGGACCAGACTGCCCAGAGAGGCTGTGGAGTCTCCTTCTCTGGGAACTTCAAAACCTGCCTGGATCTGTTCCTGTGTGTCCTGCCTGAGGTGATCCTGCTCTGGCAGGGAGGGTTGGACTTGATGATCTCCAGACGTTCCTTCCAAAGCCTACCATTCTGATTCTGTTAAAGGGCTGGATTGAGTGCTTATCTTCTAGGAAATTCCTAGTTAATTTATTAATTGCCACAATCCAAGGAGAGAGATTCAGGCAACAGTTGTTTTAATGTGTTCAGAGTGTTGCAAGCATATTGTTATGTGGACAGTCCTACTTCCTCTTATAGACCCACTTCTCAAACTTCACCTGAATTGGCAGAGACTCCAGTACTTCATTAGCAGGATTGAAGGAAGGGTCAACCATGAATCATGTGGAGGGAGTGAAAAGAAGTTTAGGATATAATGTAGTTTCAGCTAATACCTGACTGATTCCCCACAGCGTAACTGAAGCAGTGCTAGAGAACTAATAAGTAGTAAATAGAAATGCCTCTAGGCTATTTAATGGAGTAAACTTGGTCTTTAGCACTGTGAATTGTCTGGATTACTTTTTTTTTTAATTATCTGGTTCATTGTTCTTTGTTCGTTAGCGTTTTGAATGCTTTGAAGATTCTTCATCGTGCTGTTTGGAAACCGTTTCTAGATAATGTTCTCTAGTAAAAACGACTTAAATTTAGGGTCTATGACATCAGTGAAGCTACTTATGAAATTATTATTTTTATTTCCTCTGTGGGTGACCTATACTGGGGACCTAGAACACAAAAACCATACGAGACTCAACTCTTCATTTATAATTTACATTTGAATATTTCTTCTCTCTCATGTAAGCACAAATTGGGATTAGGCTTCAAATAATGACAGACTTGTTAAAGGCAACCTGAAAAATTACATAGACCTGAAATGTATGAGGAAATAGGGGGAATTAAGGCCAGAAGAATAGAAAATGCAAATAGCTTATGTTCAAGCAGAACAAGAAAGCATTTACTCCTTTAATTGAAAATTGCTGGGTTTTGTGTTAAGTTCTTGTGTGGTTTAAGCTAATCTCTAAGGAAATCCTGAGGTATTTAACATTCATTTTATAATGTATTCCAATCGTAACTGTACTTCGAAATCTCAGTTGTACTTTAGAAGTATGCAACCTTTTTTTAAACAGTTAGAAAGATGGTTCTGAAATTTTTAATGAGAAAATAGGACCAGCTCTATAAAATGACAAAATTGAATAGAAACATCAGATGTTATTATGGTTGACCTGAAATATTTAAATGCTCTACCATGCTAATATAATCCTTACTACTGAATATTAGCTGTGGGAGAGGGTGTATTGACAATAGATGTACAACTTAGTTCTAGGGTATTTTTTTTTTGTGTGCTGCTAAGTTGTACAGAACTAGCTTTCAGTGAAACAGTAGAGTGATAGCTCTCTTATTTAATGGAAAGTGCATAGATGGAATAGATGAAATGCATCTGAACACTTCTACAAAAAAAGAAAAGGCTTCACCTTTGAAGAGCCATAGATAAAGTTAAGCATGTAAAAATATAGATGACAATGAGTAGTTAAGGAAGCCAGTGGTTTTCCTATTCTTAGGAGACTCTCACAGTTACCAGTGTGGCTTGTTACATCGGTGCTTTATTGCTTGTGAGTTAAGTTACCTTGTTTCTCACACTCTAACCTTGTGGCTCTTTCATCTGCAAGGAAAAGTGAGTTCTGTTAATTTCTTTAATTAGAAAGTTCAGGAGCCTGTCTGGATATGTGTGCTTTAAAAACAACTTATGGCTGGGAAAACGTAAGTAAGAACAGCTGTTGCATATTGCCAGTCAAATTTTACTGGCATTCTTAAAGCATGCCAGGTGTTATTTTTGTATGTGTAACTTCTTAAATATTAGTGGTAGTTATTGAATACAGTGTTTGTTAGATAGCCTTCTTGTTGTACTGCTCTTTTTCTTCCTCTTCTTCTCCTCCTTTCTGTTCTTCCATTACATGCTGCTGCTGCTCTTTCACCTTGTCTTCAGCACCTGATTTCTTCTTTTCATCTTGTCTCAGTTCTCTCACTTAGTATTTCCTTTAATTACCTTCTCTATAGTCTCATGGACGTGTATGTAGTTCCAATTTCCCTCTGTCACCAAATAAAAGGCAAGCTCCACTTTTGATATAACCTTGGCAATGCCTCTATTGAGCTAAAACCACAGAGAATAGATTTGGCATTTCAGCCACTTCTAGCCAGAGCTGAAACGTCTTCATTTTTTCCATTATTAGAGGTACAGTCTTGGCAAAAAGCAGGTACTTCTTACACGTTGAACAATTTCCAGCACTCTCACAACTATCATCCCTGTTTCTGGGTCTTTATTGGGCAGAAGCATTCATGTTTCTTTAAAAACGAGCAGTTTGAGGAAAGGTTTCCCCAGTCCCTACTAACTGCAGAAAGGAGAAGGAACAGTTGTTTGTTTTCAGGCTTGTTTTGTCATTGCACTTCTCTGCTTCTCCCTGCCACCACACAGTGCACCGGTGGTTGCTGTGGAACACGGCTGATGCTGTGAGGTTCTCCTGACTGGCTGGTTGCACAGAGGGAAACGGTGACTCCACTGACCTACCCTATCCCCAGGGATTTTTGAGTCATTCATTGCATAAATGGTGTGTGCTTTGGCTTGTTATTTAGGTTTTTCTAAACAATACTGTTATGGAACAGCCGTGGATTATCACAGCCTTTTCTGTTCTTCAGAGTCCTAATAGGCTGAAATACAGCATTCTCAGCTGCACACTGGCAAGTCAAGCTTTGATGTAGATTCATGGAGATGCATTTGATTCATATGTTAAGAAGTTAACCACTACAGGTACTGGGATAACAGATGCTAGGGCCCCTGCCTCAGCTTCCAAAAATAAATATAAAAATGCCAGCATTATTCAAAGGGAAGGTTCCTTCTGTTGCAGAATACACATAAGATTGTTTGGAAATGTGCAGTTGCTTCTTGTGTATGTATATGTATACATATTCCATGTCAGACTTCATTTCTGGATGGTTTTCTTGGCAAAGGTAGTGCTGCTAGTTTAGATGGACATAGATTACAATTCTAACAGACTGGGTGATAGCAAATGCTTCAATTACATTGTAGTGTAAATGTGTTTTAAGTGTACACAGATTTATCAGTTTGTAGTTTAAACTCTATCGGTAGCAAGATAAAGACTTATCTTCTAAATTATAATAATTACTGTATGATTATATATTTATTCCTTGTATAAACATAGCAATTTCATAGGTAGGTATTTTGACACTTCAGACCAGGGCAATTAGATTTGTGGAAATTGTCATAAAATTCTTGAAGTTGATGCAGTGAAAGAGTGAATGACTGAAGTTATTGAGCAGGCATTCTTTGTTTGGTGGTGCTGGACACACAGGGGATCACTCCTCCAAATGCAGGCTAAACATACAGATTCATTATATTTCTTAGAAAGGGCAGTCTTATGCTAATGGGTTCCTGGAATTCATTTACATAGTCCGAGTGTGCGTAATAAAATTAGGGTTAGGGTCTTTTCTCCCCTTGGGGGTCTTTTGTGACCTCTAGTGGTCATTTACTTCATCTTCTCTTCTTCATCACTGTGTTCTCTTAGTGACCTAAAGCCTAAAATCCGTGTTCTTGACACATAACCAGTTCTTGTCTGTTCAGCATGCTTGGGTGCCTCAAGGTGTCTTGTCCTGTTCCTGGAGATAATCACTATCTACAAGGTTATGAATTTCACAGTATGTCCCTACTATGCAACTACCCATTTATTGTTGTTGCTTGTTCAAAGATTAGTAAAATACCACCAGACATCCCAGACATCCCTTCTCCTAACTTCCAAGTGAAATGGGATGATGATTGAATGAGTTGGGGGTGGAGGAATGAAATGGTCTTTTCCATCATCGTTGTTCAGCTACATCTGACAGGTACCTTGATGCTGTTCCTCTAAAGGCCTCTCCAGCTTTGTTGCAGGTAATCTTGTAATTTATTGTTTCCCGTTCTATCCCATCTTTTTCTAATCCTGGTTTTCTTCAGTTACAATTTCTCATATAGTGAAGCTGGGGCAGGGCAAACTGCAAGGATAATTTTAAAGTTTGTTCTGACTTTTGAAAGTAGTTCTGCATGTTCGTGCTCTGGCAGAGCATAAAACAAAGAAACACAGCCTGTTGTGTTAGAATACCTGTGTCACATCAGTCAGTCTGGCGCCAACATCAGCCTTCTTTTAAAAAATAAAGCAAGGGCTATTTTGTTTTAGGCAGAAGAAAGTTTCTTTCACATACCTATTTAGTCTTTGGGCACTAATAACAATACCCAGCTGCCCAGTTTCCTCTTGACTACTTGCCACCTTTCCACAGCCTGCTGAAGAGTTGGGAAGAAGATAATCTTTTCCCCTACTTTGTTCTTGCTCTTTTTACCCATTTCTCAGCTGGTTTTGTGTACTGGGCACGTGGCCTGTCTCTCCTCTGGCCCACAGCCGGCTTCTTGGTTGGAATCAGCCTTCCCCTTTACTGCTGGACAGGTTAGCTGTGTTCTGTGCCAACCCCTTGCACCACTTCTTCCTGGGATCTCTGTTTCCCTGACCTCTTTGCTTACGCAAGCTGTGGCTGTGTGAGATGGCCTTTGGCTCTCTTCAGTGATGACCCTTATCAGCCTGGTCTTCTTTTTATAGGTTTTTCAGTCTGAATGATCCCTGTGTTTACCCTTAAGCTAAAGTAGCAATTACCCCATGTGTTACTAGAAGATGGTTAAGGAGACAACAGAAAAGTCTGATTGCAGCTGCTTGAAGAGTTATCCAAAGTCTGTCATGTCTCAGTCCTTTAAATAGCCTCAGTACCTGGCAGAAGAAAAACATGTTTTTAAACACTCTGTTCCAAGTCCCTGAAATGACTTCGTCTCTAAATAGAGATTCATGTGAAAACTTCTATTCTTAGAATGGGCAGAAAGAAATTTCCCAGTTCCTTCCCTATAAAATTCTGTTCTTGCTAATGCTTTTCCTGTTCACATGACAAATGTCTTTAGTACATTGTGAAGACTGACCATACTTAGTGGTACAAAGCCTAGCTGGAGGCCAGTAACTACTGGTGTATGCCAGTGGTTGATACCGTTCATCTTCCTTAGTGATCTGGGTGATGGGGCAAAGCATGTACTCAGCAAGTTTGCTGATGATACAAAAGTGTGAGGAGTGGTTCATACATCACATGGTTGTGCTGCCATCCAGAGAGACCTCAGCAGGCTGGGGAAATGGGCTGATAGCTCATGTAGCCCAACAAAGCCAATTCCTGTGCCTGAAGAGGAAAAACCTCATGTAGCAGTATACTCTGGGAGCTGACCAGTTCAAAAGCAGCTTTGCAGAAAAGGGCGTGGGGGTCCTGGTGAATGTCAAGCTGAACATGAGCCACCAATGTGCCCTGGTGGCAATAAAGGATAATGATCTCCTGAGCTGCTCAGGAGGAACGTTGATAGCAGGTCAAGGCGGGGTGATCCTTCTCCACTGCACAGCATTGGTAAGGACATGCCCAGAGTGCTGGGTCCAGTTCTGGGCTCTCCTATGCAAGAGGGATCAGGAGCTATTGGAGAGAGCATGGCAAAGGGCTCTGAAGGTGATTGAGGGACTGGAGCATCTCTTGCTTGAGGAATGTCTGAGAATGCTGGGACTACTCCCACTGGAGAAGGGAAGGTGCAAGGGGGATTTCATAAGCGTGTAAAAATCCTTGAAGGGAGAATGTAAAGAAGATGGAGCCACGTTGTTTTCAGCGGTGCCCAGTGACAGGACCAGAGGCAGTGGGCACGAGCTGAAACACAGGAGGTTCTCTTTGAACATCAGGAAACACTTTTTTACTGTGAGGGTGAACAAGTACTGGTGCAGGTTGCCCAGAGAGGTTGTAAAAGTCTCCATCACTGGAGAGACTTCAAAGCTGTTTGCACATGAATCGGGGCAATTTGCTTGAGGTCACCTTGCTTGAGCAGGGGGGTTGGATAAGACTGACCTCCAGAGGTCTCCTTCAACCTCAGCTGTTCTGTGATTCTCAGGAAGAAACAATTTTAGATATTCTTGCTGGAACATTAGGAGAGAACATATTTCCAGCTGTTGAGTTACACGGGTTGTTCAACAGTCTGGCAGAATGGGTGCAAACTGGTTTAAAACAACTAAGTAACTGCTAGGTCAAAAAGTTATTTATTGGAGAAGGAGTTTGGTTCTTGAAAATAGTTTTGCTTTTTTACTGAAACACATTATGGCTTTTCATAAAAGCAGCTTCTTTATGTTTTAGAGTGGGTGCACTTAGCTTGGAATTAAACTAGCTGCTTAATCACAAAAGTTTTGCTTACAACTTTTCAAAGAGCATTAGCCTTGTGCTGGCATTATATTGCTTTCTTTAAAAGAGTTCCGTTCTCATAGCATGCATACCTAGGGTTGTGTGTGAGATCATCCACAATTCGATCTAGCTCTCTATTTTGGAGCTGTTATGGGTGTGATGGACAAAATGAGTTCTTGTGAGGAGCAGTAACTGAATTGTAGCTTCTTGCTGTAAACTGGCAGGACTGGTTGCCACACACACGGGAGAAGGGTTGGGGAATAAAAACATTGCTTGTTTCTCCGTAGTTGTGCTTTGAGCTTATCCCTCAAAACTTTTCACATAATTCTGGGAACTTCTGACTCAGGATTTTTGAACTCTTTTTTCACTTGCAATACTGTAGTAGTGATTTGATCAGTCATGAATAGAGATCTGATGTAATCAGATCCCATCTTAGAGAAGGCTGGATTAGAGGTGTTGTAGGTTTTGTTTCATTTTGTTTTGTTTCTCTGGAAAGCAGTTTACCTTGCTCTTTGTTCTTCAGCTCAGTGGGATTAAAACCCAACCAACCAATGAGGAATGTCTCTTAAACAGCAGTCCAAGCAGAACTCTGAGCAGCCTAATGCCCTTCCTTCCCAATGATTTTGTATATGGGCTTGATTCTATTCTGGATGGATGATAGGGATTGTGTGTTTTATAAAGGACTGCATACCTGTGGTGCTTTTGTCTTCAAGCCTGTGATCCACTGACTTCTAGTGTTCTTGTTTGGTAATGCCACTTCCAGGATTGGTGGCCCAGGACAGTTTAGAAAGCTTTTGCAGCCAGTTGAATCCTTAGGTGGAAAACAAAGTCAGAGTGACTTACAATTATTTGCAGTTGCTAAGGCATGCTGTTTTCTAAATTTGTTTTAATAAGACTTGTATAGATTTTCTTCTGGGCCAGTTAGGGAAACACTTTTCTGAATTTTATGTCAAGACAGCTGTGGTAGAGCTCTGTACCAAAGGAGTTGTAGATAATTTTCAGAAGAGTAACATGAAAATATTTAGCTGTAAGCTTTTGGTTTAGTAATTCTCCAGTTAGTTCTCATGACACTTTTTGGTATGTTAACATTAGTGTTGCACTCCATAGTAGAACTAGACCTGATGGAAAAACATCAAATTAACTTTTAAAAATTGCTAAAGTATTGCCTTGACAATAGAAAGACAGGAAATACCTACTCATTTGTTCTTCCTTTCTTCTCCACCATAGAAATGGGCTATGCAACAGTGTACTGGAATAGAGCTGCAAAAACACTCCGGGTCAAGAATATACTGGACAGAAGTGGGGATGCCTATGGTTTCTACAACAACACTGTACAGACAACAGGCTGGGGAGTTCTGGAGATCAGAGCAGGCTATGGCACTCAGACCTTAAGCAATGAAGATATCATGTATGCAGCTGGCTTCTTGGAAGGCTATCTCACAGCTCCGTAAGTACCTCAGGAAGCAACTCAACTTATGACACTTCCAGTGGATTTCTGTATACTTGTGAGTTTTTTTGTTTGTTTTTTCCCTTAATTCCCATCCATTTAAACTAACTATACATTTTGCACTTCTTTGCTGTTCTTTTAACTAGTACTGGGTATGAAGTCTATCACCTTCATGATGGGATTAACATGTGCCCACTCCTTTTCATCCTGCAGGCTCTTCTAACACCTTGAGATAGATGAGTGCTGTATCTGTAGGAATGATTAAGTAATGTAATCACAGAAGAATGTAAATGTGAGGAAGTGCACCAGCCCTGTGCTGTAAATAATTACAACAGGGGTAGCAGAAAGAATAGTTATCTCCCCAGCCTGTAGTTAGGTGACTGGTGAGCAGCAGATGAGACAACTGGAAGCAAATCAGGGAGGGAAAGAGATTGCTAGCAAGGGCTGCAGGGCTTCCTTAAGGACATTTTTCACCAAACACTGTCAAGAAACTTCTGGGAGCAGATACTGGAATTTCACTGCATGGGCAGATCAGTCTCTCTTGGACAGGTTAAAAAAAGTGCTGATCTACTGATAAGCCTGAAGGCAGACTGGTGTGTGTCTAGAAGGGTGAGTGTACTCCTGGAAGCACTTTGAAGAGGGGTGATTGAATCTCTCTTGCAATGCAGATCTATGAAAACTGTCAGAATTTCCTACTTGTTATGAATCCAAAGAAGGTTTTTTTCTAAAAAAAGCCCCAAACCCAGAACAAAACAACCCCCAATAACCAAACCTACCAACAAAATGAGAAAAAAAACCCCAACACAACCAAAACACACAAAACCCTTGAACAACCAACCAAAGAAAACCCCAACATCAAAACCAAATCCTATTCTTTCCTTAAGTTGGAAGATAGAATGACACTATGACCTACTAACTGGTAGGCTATAGCTGGTGATATAGTCAAGAGCATGTCATATGGCTTGTTGTTGAACAAGCTCCATCTTTTCCTCTATCAACATGGTCATAGGGTTGGGAGATGCTTGTAGTAGTTGGGAGATGCTTGTGATGGATACAATGACATGAAATTCACTTCACCAGCTCTGCTTCCAGAACATTAAAATAAATACCCATCGGCTGCATTGAAGAGGCCAGCAGGGGAAGGTGTCTGTTGAACAGCTGTCAGATATGGCTGCTGGACAAGATGGTATTAATTTAATTAGACATTTTGAGATCAGTTAAGATTTACAGATATTTCTGATCAAACAAGGTTTGAATGTGAAACAGTGTCTGATGGGACTTTATCGGATGCCTTAGTCTACGCTTAAGTTTAGGGGAGGGAGATTTTCCCTCCACCTCTCCACAAATGTTGAGTGAAGACTGACATAAGTGAAGTCACAGGTTATTCAGCTCAAGGCTTTTGTCTTCTCTTGGTCAAGTCCTTACTGAGGCTGGTTCCTAGCTACAGCTGTTGTTACTGCAGGAATACCAGCTCCAGCACTGTGTGGTCCTTCGTAGAAGTAGCAGTAGTCTGTAGTAGTGTGGACTTTTGTAGAGAAGTGTGTATTCTGCATATAGCAGCAATAGTAATGAACAGAGATGTTAAAGCCTGCAGAAGTCAAGCTGAGGGTTTGTATCAATGTGGAAAAGTAGGGTTTGAGACTTTGGCTTTTAAGCAAGATGGGAAAGTCAATAGTTTTGAAGGAGTTTTAAGTGTGGGAGTGGGTTAAGATGCAAACTCAGAAGTAGCCAAAGCCTTTGTTTTCTGAGGAAGCTTTTTGAGGAAATGCACTGAGAAATCCTTTGACAGTGCAAGACTTGAAAATGCATACTGTCCTTAGGACTACGATCAAGTACTATACGTACCATCTGAATTTGGGTTTTGGCCATACCTTTGCCCTGCTGTACAACTGTACTTGTGGTGGAAGCCCATTTCTCACTGGGGCTTATGAATATAAGCTTTTCCTGTCAGGTGTCATAAAGCTGTTTTGAATAAAGAGGGCTTCTCTTTGAAGCTAAGAATACCTATTGAAAATGCTCCAGCTGAGGAGCAGAGGTGAATTAGTGATGCATTCCCCTGACCCTTGAGAAGATGGAGAAGCTATTACTTCAGGATTTAGCTGTATGACCTTGGTGTTTTGCTGTTTAGTAAATAGCAACTAATGAATCCTCTGATACAGCGTGTTTGCAATTTCCTGAACCACAGGGGTAGTGAGGACTCGGTGAGTTTGCAGATGTAAAGATTACTCTCAGACCTGTGTTTCTGCTTCTTTGTCTTGCCTAGATTCACAGAATCCTAATTAACATGCAGGCAGATGTTCATTCTTTGGGACAATTACCCAAGTCTTCCAAAGTAACACCGGGAAAAATCTTTTCCAGTCTCTAGCTCTGTTCCCATCAGAGCACCTGGCCCATTCAGCCTGTCTTCAGGCAAGCTCTGGCACCATTGTGACTTCTTTAAAATAAAGTGTCTCTAAACACTCTCAGTCTGGTTTTGCAGACATCAAGTGCCAACGGTAGTTGCACAGATGAACCTTACCTTTTAAAAACTTGGTAGCAACAAGGAAGAGTGTAACAATGTGTTTGGCTGTGGTGAAGGCTTTATTTTCATCAACAGCAGCTACTTAGCTACTAAAATGAAGACACTTGTGTCACTTGCCTCTACAAGCACCACAGCCCCCCAGTGTGTGTACATCGGGTAGGCCTGGCAATAGAAGTGCCCTCTAGCACGTTGCTACCTGTAGCATGAACAACTCCAAGGTCACCAGCTGTCTTGCATCTGTTTGTGGCAATGAGTCCATGAAGTAGAAATGACCCAAGGTGGCTCTTTGCAGAAACCCTGAGGTCCTGGCAGGAAGAGCTTTGATGTAATGCATTACTGGGAAGGATACGTTGCAGCCTGATCTGAAGTTGAAGTACAGGTTCCTGCAGAAGCTGTTTGGTGAGCAGGAACTCTAGCTTGACAGTGCCTGCAATTTGGAGATATCCAGGAATTCACAGCTAGCTCAGTTCTGGCATTATGCTTATGGCAATGAAGAAGGGTTTCTAGACACAGCTAGGCCTCATGATGTAAGCAAAAGAGTGACAAATACCTCTCCTAAAACTGTACACTTTGTCCTTGGTAGGATCCTAAACAGAACGTAAGGCAACCAGATTAAAAAACAAACCAACAAAAACCAGAAACAACACAAAAGAACCAAAACAAAACCCAACAAAAAACCCAACCGCCAAATGTGCTGGGTCTGTTTTATCTCAGATTACTGGGGAAGAGTTAATCTAAGCTCTAGCTATAGAGGTCTGTGGTAGAAAAAGTTGGGCTTTTCTAGAGCATGATTTATCTTTCCAATATCAGCATCTGATTCAGATAGTAGCTGTCTATTTTGAAAACATGTAGTTAGGGATGAAGTGAATCTAATTCTAGTGTCTGGAGATTATACACTTGTTTCTATCACCAGTTTATCACCTCTCTTTAAGGTCCAGTCCTACCATCCAGCCAAAGATGTTTACTCTGTTTTTCTTGGGTATGAATTCTTTTCCTCAGTTACAAACATGGAGCCTTGCTTTACTCAGGGAATGGTAGAACACATCCAAATCCATGGACATTAATCACATACTTCAATCAGTTCCAACTGGGGCACGCCAGCTGCCTAAGAGCAGTATTTAAATTTGAAACAACATTAATTGTACTCTTTTCTGATATAACCTCAGCTGACCTGAGTCCTGTCATCTTCCTCTAATTTGAAGAAGCAGGGCTCTGCTGTGTTGTTTTTAGACTTTGAATTCTTGTCCTGGCTTTGTAATTGCCTTGTGCTTGGCCTGAGATACAGTCGCAAAGCCTTACCTTACTGCAATGATCCAATTTACTTCAAAGGATAATACCCTTACAAAACATGCAAGCCACGCACATAGAAGCTTTGTTAAAGGAAAAAAGGCCCAACGGTGCCAGGAATTTCCTGTCCTCTGTTAGCAGATACAAGAAGGAAGGCCATTAAGCTGTTTTCAGCCCCCTGATTCTGAACTAACCTGGTCTCTACATCAGTCATCACAGCTTAAAGAAACCACTAGTATAAAATCTGCCTTGCATTGCATAAATTTTGAGTGGAAAATGGAGAGTAGAGCTGATGGTCAAACCTGGAAGCCTTATCATCTGTCCTGGCCTGGGCAGTAATTAGAGTAGTATCTTGGTTGTTTTTATCCTCATCTGGTTCTCATCAGTAAAAGACCATTTGCCAGATGGACTGTCTTGTGCTATTTGCTCCTCTTCTCTAGTGCCGTGAAAGCTCTGACTTGTAGTATGGAGTATATTATGCTGTAATTTCCTTCCTGAAATTACTTGACATTTTTATTTCTCAAATTCTCTGTGACTGCAGGGATGAAGAATATTCATCTGCATCCTCTACTTCTTGAAGAGGACAATAGAGTTGGTTATGATCATGACATGTAGTCTTGTGTTACGTGGGAGACGGGAAACTGGAGAATTAAAATTGATACTGTAGCTGCAGTTTCATGAAGGGTATAGTGGTATGAAGTTGATGAATGCTCCACTCTGTTGCCTCATCATCTCCTTCCACGGATCCGATCCCTGCAATTTGTGTGTCTCCTGGCACTGCTCAGCCCCTTTCATGCATCAGTTCGTCTCCTCACACAGTAGAGCGCTGCCTTCTGGCACCAGCTCCCTTGCTTCTCTGTGTACACAGAAACCTAATTCAAACTATGAACTGCCAGAAAACTAATTCACGTTTTTGGCTGGGTTAGTGTTTGTCTGAATGTATGCAGGCAGTTAGATTTAGTAGTCAGAGTGGTACCAGAGCTGAGATAAGAAGCAGCAGGGTCATGCCATCAAATACTTAAACAAATGGGGGTGGGTCAAAGGACAGATAGGGGCAAAGGTCAATGGATGATTCTCTAATCATCAGCAAACCATTCAATTATTTCTGTCTGTATTGAATCATCTCTGCCTGTATTTCCCTCAGGGAAACTGGGAAGACCTTCTGTCTGCATCCCTCCCAGGGGAAGTTGTCCTTATGAGTTTTAATATGGGGAAATCTGTCTTGCTGGCATGTGATTGCCCTGAGTCTGGTATCTGTTTCTTGGTTCTGTTTTCTTTCTCTCAGCACTTGTTAGGGGCTAATTTTCCTGATGACTGATGTAGTTCTATCAGCTCCAGACCTCAGTGAAATAATTTTCTTCTGATTTCCACCTAGAACTACATATTCTTCTCCTTGCCTCTTTTTGTTTGTTACTCAGAGGCCAAAAAAAAAAATTGTTCATCAATCTTAACCCAGATTAAGAAATGCTGAAGTACTGTTTTGGCTTGAATCAAATGATTACACTTAATATGAAACAGAAGGGTGAGTTTAACTTCTGGTCTCCTGAGCAATTTTTGGCAGTCGATTTCGTCTTGAAGCGTAAAGGACTTCAAACCAAACAGAAAAGTCCCAGCCAACCATAAAACTGCTTACAGCTTTTGTTCCCATTAGTTAATGGGGTTGAAACAGGTAACTGAATTCAACAAGAACAGAAATGCACAATAATTTTGGTCTCCATAAAGCTGAATCTGCCTAGGGCTGGCACGCTGGGAGTTTCTGAGGGAACACATAGGATCTATTTATACACATTTTAAAATAGAGGTATTTAGCTTATTCAGAGAGAAAGGGACATGCTTAATGGTAAGTAAAACCTTCTAGATGTCAGGCTGAAATTATCTCACAACTGAATCAGCAAATGATATTCTCCTGATCTCTGTTTCTTGTTGTTTTTTGCTTCAAATAGAAGAGCTCTGCAGTAAACTTCCTCTGTTGTGCTTTAAATTAACATGCTACTGCTTTCAAGATGCTTCTGGCCTACAGATATTCCCCAAGTGTGAAATTTTGCTGTGAACTAGTTCAACTTCATTCTTGCTTATCTTTCCATTGTGCATCTTTGAGCAGGTACTAGCAAGGTCATTTATTTTAAGTTAAATTTCAACAAACCCTTTGTGTTGCCTTTGCTGTTTGTCATGCACTGAAGTAATTCTGTGATTAGCTTACTATGTGGACTGTGATGCTTGTCTAGCAATGCTTACTGATCAGTTGTTGGTAGGCAAAAGGGAAGATGCAAAAGAGTAACTTCTGCTGCTCTTGTTCTTTCAGGCACATGTATGACCACGCTGCAAATATGTATCCACAGTTAATAAAGAATCCCACCATTCGAGCTGGAGTTCAGAATTTTATGGCGTATGTATTTAGTTATTAGAAAATAAATTATTCAAGACTTGGTTATGACAGAATTTTTCAAGGGTTTTTTGTTCTCTTCCTTATGTGCTGAAGAAAAGATATGCTTCCTTCCCTGCTGATTGAATACCATTAGTATGAAAAAAAAGTTCTAAATGTGCATGAAGAAGGACGTATACCTTTCCCTAATCCTGATTCTTTCAAAGAAATGTTAAAAACCATGGCTACAAAGGGGTCTGGATAATGCCAATTAATTCTGAAGGTCATTTTAGTCAAAATTATTTTATAAAAATCTGGTATTTTGAATGTTACACTGAACAGTGCGGTCTCTTGATACCTTAATCTTTTTAACACTGCATATCCTTTCCTTCTGCTGTTAGGTTAGCATTTTGTTTATTCTACCACTGGTATAAATTCTGTTCTAATCACAAAAGGTCCGGTTCCCTTTTCCCTTCAGCTGTATAAATCAAAAGTAGTTCTGCCCAAATAATGCAGCTACAAGTGGGAGAAGAACCAGGCCAGGTACTGGGAAATGCAACTGTGATTGCCAGATATTTAAATCTCCTTAGACTTCTGTTTTCTTCCGTTACAAATATTTCTGTAAAACTTGGGTCACTTCTGGGAACTACTTTTTCCCATCTTTCACTTGTCTCGTGCTTTCCATGAGGGGTTATATATCTGACCAATTCTGTTATTGGTACAAATATATAAAGTTGATTGGTTTTAGCTTATCCTTGCTATAATTCTTCAGCATTGCTGTCCTCCTTGTGAGAAAAATGGAGATAACTACTGTCTCCATGTGTATGGGTTTGTATCCCCTAAGATGTGTTGCTGGATGAAGGGGGGGGCGATACCAGGTGGCCTCATATAATTTTTTTATTGCCTATATCCTGGACTCCTACATTGCTACTTTAATTTATAGCAGTTTTGCAATGTGTGCTGCTGTGTTGTCCTGAAGGTCTTTTCAGTCCCGTATGCTCTCACCATATACCTGTTTCCTCTGACATACTTCTTGCATTTTGTTACTTCCAGAAATCTAAATCTGGCTGCTTTTATCACCCATATATTGCTGTAAGAGTCTGCTTCTTTGTCAGGTTCATTCTGTCTTTTGGTGTTGTACATCATGCTGGATGGATAAGTACAGGAGGATGGAAGAGGCTGTGGTTCTAACACCTGTGGTTCTTCTGTGGCCCTTTGTGCACAGCAAGAGAGAAGCCTGGGAGATATTTAATATGTTGGCTGCTCTTGCCCTAGGCTTTGTTTGGGTCGTGTTGCTTCATGCTCTAAACCTGGGTTATTTGGCTAGTAACCTCTTGTTTGGATTTGGCACATGGGATGGTTATGTTTGGCCTCCCACCTTTTCCTCAGAGGAGTGTGGTAGTGGTTCTTAAGCAGTGTTTGAGCACCATCGTCAGAAAGCCTTCATTGCATTTGTACCTATAGGAGAAAAATATGCTCTTCAAAGGTCATTTTATTTTATCTTTAAATAGGAAATGATAAGGGAATCATTCATCTGAGTGATCAAATGCTTGTTTCCCTTTACTGACTGTGAAAGGATGCTAGATCTGATGTAGCAGAGTCCCCCCCAGGGGTGGAGTCCAACTTTTTCTTTGATGCTCAGGTCTGGTAGAGGCACACTACTGTAGGGTATGTTGCATGGATCTGGAGGTTTAAACCTGGAGGATATAACATTTGTGTATGCAGGATTCCCAAAGCATGATTTGCCTCAAAACACTAGGAAGGTTGGATCATCTGGGCCATATATTTGTCCCTTCCCTGAATTATCAAATATACTTTAAAACAAAACCAAGAAAACCCCAACCTGTTTGTTCCTCTGCAGGAAACAAGATCAATGGACAAGACAACAAATCAGAAATAATAAGGATGACCCATTTTGGAGGCATGCTGGCTATATTATTGCACAGTTGGATGGTCTGTACATGGGAGCCCTCGAGTGGGCTAAACTACACAAACAAACAGTAAGATTACTGCATCTCTTTTTCAGTAGCTGGGGACGGGATGTCAGAGGACAAAGATGGGAGAAGGGAAGCTGATACTTTAAAAAGAAAACATAATTAGCTGCAAGTGCTCATTGTGCATGCCATTCCACAAACACTTCAGTGGCTGTTGGATGTAGGTAATGTGACTGAGCATTCGTGTCATGCCACCACAGACTGGTGGGGCACTGGACTTTGAATCCTGGATGCTCATGTGCTGATTAGATTGGGGCAGGATTTTGTATCCATGTGTGAACGTTGGAAAGACAGACGTTTCTATAGTGCTTGCTGTCATCACCTTACAGTTGTTATTGAGCAAATGACTCTCTAGGCATAAAAAGTAACTGCAACAACATGAATCAGTACATAAGGAGTGTATTAAAGCTTTTATACATATTTCCAAGCATCAGATTTCAAATCTTAAATCTATTTTGAAGTATATTTTGTATTGCTGAATGTCTTCTCCTTTTCTGTGTTTTAAGTCTGTCGTTACAAAATATATGGTCAGTGCTGTGGCAGGCCAAATGGGGTTGGTTTTGTGTTGGGTTTTATTTGGTTTTGTAAGTTCAATTAGAATTGTGCTCCAGATCAACAGCTTGTGTGTAATAGAAGAGCTGATTTAGCTCCAGTAGAGCTATGGTAATCGCAATTCTGTCCTTAAGTCTGATGTCTAATAGGTTGTTTTTTTTTTTTATGTGAGAGGGAGCACTTAAATAATGGCAGTTGACCATTTTTGTCTTGGTTTAACCACAGCAAGAACTTGGAGAAGTTGTGAGTCCTAAATTACGAACAATTGGGTTTTAGTAAAATGCACATCTCTTTCTTGTGTGGAACTTACTCTTGGGCTTTCATGAAGGAGGAACCATCTCAAAATAAAGAAACACCAGGGTGTTCACAGTAATGGAAATATCCATCCTAATGTACCTGAGTTACAGGGAAGATGCTAAGAAACCTTGACTTTCTAGGAAAAGAACTTCTTAATGCCCTTTAATACACCTCTATCTGAAGAGCCTTGGAGAGCTCATCAGTTTTCAGCCAAGCTCCTTTGGAATCCTTTAGATTCAGATGGGAGGAGGGGAAAGTGACGGTTTGTGTCTGAGCTATTCTTTTATAATAGGCATGTTCTACCTGAAATATGTATTCCATCATACTTATTTAACTGTGTATTTGGTGCTTAAAATCACTGACCTCTAAAGCAACTGTGTCATTTTTATCCTCTCTTTGGAGACCTCATCAGCATGCCTGTGTAAAAATGGTGCAATTAGTAGAAGTTCACACAATTGTTCAGTCTGAAATATTTGTGTACTCTGTTCTTGAATTACACGCAGTGGATATTTCTTTTCCCAAATGTGCCTGAAGCAGTTGGTGGAATATGTTTTGACTGCTTCCTGTGCCATTCACAATTTCAGCTTTGGTCATTCTTACCTATGATGAGATCCTTATCTTTTTATTCAAAGCAAAAATGTTCCCTGTATATGTATTTCTCGCTTGATGTGGTGCTGCAGTTTCTTCTGTTTGCCAGTTTCTTCTGTTTGCCAGAAACAGTAAGCTAACATCACTCTCTTACCATTGAGTACAATTTGGACAGCTGCTCTTGCACTTAAGAGTTTGGTTTTCCTTGGCATCAAAAAGCTATCTGACAGCTCTGCAGAAGTGCAGACAGTTCACTTTGGATACCATGCTACTTTTAAAATGCTTTTGTGAGGTTAGGCTATTTGCATACTTACTGCTGTTAGGATCCCCTTCAGGAAATAAAGAGCTTGAAGATTGTTACTCTGAGTGTACATGGACAATAAAAACAGGTGCAGATGCAGTGTTAGTGCCTAGTAACTTTGACATATATACGTATCTGAGAATCAGCCCAGCTTCTGTAAACTCAGCACTTCAAAACACACTAACAAACCAAACAAAAAACCTGAGAAAGAACAACAGTATCTTCCTTACTCCATGGGATTAAAATTCTTCTACTGAGACTGTTTGCAGCTTTGCTCTTGCAATACCTGTTATAAGAATGGTAAAAGTGTTCTTTTATTTAATCCCTTAGATTGGAAGGACAGTGTTTGGCAAGCAAATTCACCTACTAGATGATTTTTTTTTCTCATTTCTGGGTATTATACCTTGGTTCAGTTCATCCAATGTTGTTTTGATCTTTGGGCAACAACTGCAATAACAAGTATTTGCTATTTCATTTCTCACACAAAAAACAGTAATTGAAGAAACTTGTTACTGAAAGACCCATAACAAATTCTGCATATTTTTAAAAGTCAATATCATTCCTACTCTGTGTTTTCCTTAGTGCTTTGAGAATTCCTTCTCCTCTCTTTCCTTTGGCATATACTGGTTTTCTTTCATTAGAAAAGGAATCATTTCTATATGTCTATTGTTGTAGGATTATTATCATCAGGAACAAATTTATTTTTTGATCTCTAGTAGCACAGTATTTTGGATTCATTGTGTTAATGAGCATTAGAAATATTGAGAATATCTTGTGTGTGGGTTCTGATGTTTTTATTTAATTTTTTTAACATCTTTCCCCCCCAAAAGCCCCATACTACCCCCCACAAAATCCAATGAAAACCAAACCCCCAACTGACATGTGATAGGCTGTATTTTGTTGCCTGATATTCGAACTGCTATTGGGAAAAATTAAGTATACTTTTAAATTCAACTGATCACATTGTCTGTACAGAAAGCAATTTCCACTCACTGCCCTTAGCTTAAAAGAATAAAAAATGCTGTAGAATAAAGGCTGGGAAGCCCTTTTCCTTAACTCCCAAAAGATCAGAAGCATGGGGAAGAGAAGGGGAGGAGGGGATGAATTTTGAAGTTCTTACATTTCCCCTCCCTTCCCCAGTGAATGCTCATACATGGGCAAAGTGCTCTCCTGAACACCAAGAAGTTGGTTGATGGACAAGAATAGGCCAAAACATCTACAAGGGATGGAGGAAAAGGAACTGTGTTTGCCAAGTCTGGATTTCAACACTGAGCACTGTGCAAAGTTGAAGAAATCTGTTTTCCTTTTCAGGAGACTGGAAACTGTTTCAATTGCTAATCTGCTTCTAACTTTACACATGTAACGGGTTAGGGTTTCTTATGAGCACTCCACAAACCTTTTCAAGCTTGCAGGTGATTGGAGTTTTTACATTTGGTGCATTAGTTGATATGCACTAATTTGAGGGAGACGAGTGGAAAGTTCTGACTTTCTGTTGTCCTGTACAGCGCATGGTATTTTGAAGCGATGCCAAATCCACATAGTGCTCAAGTGAAAGTTGGATCATGTGCATACAGGTCACATGGAAATGTTCCATTTTTTCTCCCCTAAACTTCAGGGCTACTTCACTTGAATACTGTAGAACCATCGTGCCTGCCACAAATAACTGTGCCGTGCTGCAGAAAGAATCTGGTTTGGACTCTGAACTGTTCAATAGTAGTACAAGTACAGATTTTTTATTCTTACATGAATGAAGCATATCTTCTGTAGTGTATGGTTCTAAGCTTTATTTTTTTTAATTGTGTGGAGTGTGGTTTCCTGCAGGGCTATTTAGGTAGGTGCTTCCATTAAGACCAACATGAAGGCAGTGTGTATTGTGAACTTCTGTATTTTGAATTTGGTATTTACAGATATTGTTAAGAACCATGTCAAAATCTGAATGCATTTTCATGTCAAAGTGTGACATTATTTCATCTGGTTTAGCAACATTTTATATCCAGTAAACAAACCCAACCCTTTTGTCAAGACAATTTCTGAAGGAGGGGCACTTAAAGAACATTAAGCCTTTTCATGTGCCTAATGCTCTACCAACGCTGTGATTAAGCTGGGGCTTGTCTGCACAGGGAAGTTACTCTTGAATAAGGAGGTGTCAGAGTTTTAAATACTACAGTGATTCTAGGACAGCTCTCTTTTTGGCCTTCCTTAGTTTGTACTGAGAATGCTCACGTGTAGGAAGTTGCTGGAAAACAAGTATTACAGAATAACTTGTCTGTTTAAACATCGCATGTGGACGAGTCTTTAAGGTTGACTCCTGTCTGCTACCTTTTCCAAGTTTGTTTCTCCTTGCAGCTGATGCAACTCAAACTCAATTTGATTCTTTTGTTTGTTGTTGTTGCTGTTTTAGGATGGCACTCACCCTAGCAAGAGAACTTTGTCTCTTGTTATGGCTGTACCTCCTCTCTGCTTGTCAATTTAGCTCATTCATTCACCTGTCTTCAGGATGTAAACCATATATGCAAAGAGTTGTCCTGACGTTGATGTGTGAGATGGGAGAAGGTGATTACAGAAGACTGTAATTATGCAATTGGTATGATGCATACTTTTTTGTCTAGCTCTTGCTGGTGGACCCTGATTGACTCCCCATAGAGAAGATTTCTCCATATATCCTGGAAATCAACAGTATTTATTTCTTAAGTGGGGCTCTCAGCCTTGGATGTCCTCTGACTCCAGAGAAGCTCTGTGCACCGCTGTTGTGTGATGTCTCTGAGCATCAGACAGTTTTATATACAACACCCTGGTTATCCAAGCAGAGCAATAAGTTCCTGGAAATAAACTGGAATAAAATTTCTTGCCCCTCAAAAAGGAATGAAAATAGAACCCTAGTGGATGCTTAACAACCTAGTTTCTCTTTTACTTCCGTTGTATTTTGTCCAGCTTTTGGACCTGGCAGCCTAATCTCACCCAGAGGAGCTCTAGGAATTTACATAACCTTTGCGTCTCTGTTTGAGTGGGTCTGTCCTCCTGCTCTCTGGCCACCTTCCTGTGCATGGAGTTCTGACAGCTTCCCTGCTTGGCACCTTTGTTCTAGCTCAAATAGACTTTCTGGTACTTACTGAATTTTTGACTCGTAAAATAGCAGAGAAATGTGGAAATTTTTAAAAATATAGAGGCAATTCCTAGTGATGCTGCAGCAGTGTCAGTGTAGCTACCTGCAAGTGTTGCAGGGAAGGCAGCTTTTATGGAGGAGAATAGGGGATGGTGGCAAATGAATGGCAAGTAGAATTAAAATGTTTTAGGGCTGGCCAAGCATTCACATGCAATCCTGTTTGCTTCCCCTCCTGGTGACACTGTACAGTAATGCCTGTGTAAATCAGGCACTGGAAAACAGCTTCTCTTCATTGTGTGGTGGGCTTCCAGAACTTTTAAGTGCATCTGGATGGGGAAAAAAATTGTGCTTGAAATGTTTGGATCCACAGAGAGACATAGCACTGGGATGGCAGTTTTTGGGACTGGTTTGTAAATGATTCATACCACTCAGTTGCTTAAAACTATCCAAAGATGCATCTCTCTCTGTGTAACAGTTGTGGCCTTTGCTCCCTGTTTGAGTCCTTGCAGCAAAACCAAGATGAGCTAAAGCAACGTAATGTATAGGAAAATTTGCTTTGCATTTCTTCCTCAAGTTATAGCTGCTGTTAGTGCCTTCTGTGATGCATGATCTTTGTTTTGAGACTAGATTATTTCTCTAACTTGTCTTGGTAAGCATTGTGGAAAGGTTTAATTACTTCCCCTGGGGTAGATGGACTAGAGTTCACATTATTTTTGGTTTTCCCGTTGGTTATTCTCTCTGCCAAAATAGCAGATGGATAACACAAAATTCAGCCTTCTGAATAAAAAGTAAATGGTTTTGGCACTGTTTATTTTTTCCATGTCCTTGTCTCCATTTTATTGAGGTTTGTAGAGAGGTCAGCTATATGGTTTAGTAACAGTGATTTATATTGCAAGCAATGTTTCTTTGCTGTATTATTGTCCCATTCAAAAAATACTGTTCGTAGCCCTTCAGTGATCTTTTCCTTAAGCTTTGCCTTAACTCAAGGCATGGTGCAAGCCAGAACAGGAAAGATTTAGAAAATGGTCTTTGAAGGTTGAGGGTAGATCATTGTTAAGCTTGTACTTTTGAAGAGGCAAATTAAGAGAAGGTTCTGAAGAGCATATTGCACAATGAACTGTGTGTAGTTAACCCTGGCTAGCTCCAACCACAAAGGGTTTTCAAAGGCACGTAGTGGAGTGCCTTTTGACTGACTTCCTTTCTTCAGCTAGTTCCATACTTGATTAGTAACATATCTTGCTTTCTTCAGTTATTTCCTCCTCAGTCCTGAGGATATCTTACATTGCAGTCTGTATAACTAACACTCTTGGGAGTTTTCAGATTGATTTTTTTAAATGTAAGGCTACTCAAAGGTATCTATATAAACAAAAGAGATTAAATCTATTACCCGAGCATAACAGTTGCAGACTGGTTGATATGCTGTTTGAGAAGACATAGAAAGGTTTCCTAAGTTCCTGCTAGCATCTCCTTTTTTCCTCAGAAATTTTAGCATTGTTAATGCCACTACAGGAGCCGGACCCTTAAAGACACTTAAGTGCCACACCAAGTGTGAGCAACTGGGCCTTGTGAGCAGGTATTTCACAGACCATGTAAAAGCTTCCTTTGGCAGCAGCAGGGAAATTCTAACCACTGAGACAGCTTTGATGCTTCTGTGTCTGAAGGTGTTTTTTTTTTGGTCTCTTTTCTCTTTTTTTTTTTTTTTTTTCCCTTAGCCACTGAGCATGTTTGATGTCCAATTTCTGAATGCAGTTGGAGACTTGTTGGACCTTATTCCTGCATTATTTGAGTATTCTACACGGGGTGGACAATGCAACGTGGAGCCAGGAAGCCATGGGAAGTATCAGTGGGATATGGGTCACTGCTCTGCACTTATCAAGGTAAGGACCAAGTACTTCATCTCCAGCAACTGTGTTGATTTGCACTCTCATGAGTCTGTGTTTCTGGAGTCTTCACTGTTAGTTGCATGTGTGTAAAGCTACTTCTGTCAATCAATGTGCTTTTATGCAGCCATCACTTGTGCCTCCATAGGATTGTTTTAGTCCAGTTTTTCTCACTTGTGTTCAAGGGCAGAGGAAAAAAAAGCCAACCACAGAGGACAATGAAACACTACTAGAATTACTAGAGAATGAGGAAATACAATGGAGAGGAGACTGGGAGAGAGTAACTTGTTCCACCTAGCCAAATGAAGTCTGAAGAGGGGGTATTGTGAATGTCTACAAATACATGGGGCAAATAAGCAGGGAGGAAGGGAAGGGGATTACTAAACTGAAGAACAGTGGTAACACAAGAGCACATGGGTGCAAGTGGCTGATGTTTTTCAAGTGTTAGTGGTACTCTGGAATGGCTTTCCAATGACAGAGAAAAATGCTTTTAAGGTAAGTGTCTGACTTAACATGGTGGCAACTAAATTCTTCAGTTATAATTATCAAGGATCTAGTCCATGTATCCCAGAGCAACAAAATTCACCTTAAATTGAGAAGCATTCGTTCAAGCATTTGCCTACAGCAAGAGATTTCTGAGCTAACAACAAATCTTAGAACTAGGAAAATACTTTGAAAAGATGCACTATCTCTATATATATATGTTTACCTTTCTGAATTGAGTTTAGGTTCGTTTGCTTCTGTACTTAGAAGTTACCCAGAGGCATTTTCACAAAGCCAACATATCCAGTGTTAATGTAGAATATGTTTGCAGGGAGCTGACTGGAATGTGTAAATATAAGTATTTAAGAGGAAACTGGGGAAACAAAACATACTATGAGATGCAGGGGTCCCAGAAACCCTTAATGTGTTTTCGTTTTGAAAAATAACCACTGATCATGCAAGAGCAACACGTGGGCAAGAATTATTTCCAGAGGTTTCAGAAATTCATTGTTAAGTACACAGTTAAAAGCACAAGAATCTGCTCCTTCTTGAACAATGCAATTAATCAAACTACTTAAAACAAGTTGTTCCCCTAGTTTCTATCAAGTACAAAACATGCAGAGTATAGTAGGGTCTGAAATAATTAATCTTTTTGTTTCTGTTTTCCAGGTTCTACCTGGATATGAGAACATATATTTTGCCCATTCCAGCTGGTTTACTTATGCAGCAACACTGAGAATATATAAGCATTGGAACTTCAATATAGTTGATCCATACACTAGCACCAGCCGTGTCTCCTTCAGCAGTTACCCAGGTAAAGCCAGGAAAACCAAAACAATGTAGCTATTCAAGATGGTATGGGCCATCTTACTGTCTTGCAGATGTCTTGCCTATAAAAAGGATGATACCTCAACAAGCACTGGCTTTAATCTACTGTAAAGTTTTTAGCCACCAAGAGGACAAAATGTTGTCTTCGGTTTACTGGCTTGAATGTGATATTGTTGTCATAGTCTTTTGTTGCTGATTAATCAAATTCAGTGCTCTCAATAATACTAGTTAAATATTCTACCTCTGGCACAAACCTGCTGCTTTGAATTCCACTTGTGTAGTCTCCAGTCATCTCAGCTGTTGAACTCCTCACCTTGTTGGGTAATAACAGCTTTGAACACTTCTGTTTACCACTCTGGTGTGCCTCGTGCTGTAATGGGATTATTAGAGAGCATCCAGAACTAGCCATCTGAGATTGTATTCACTCTTTTGGTGTTGGGTTAGCAAACCTTCAGTTGTTTTTATTTTGGTTTTTTTCCCCCACATCTCTTCCAGCTTCTCTATAAGGTGCTGCAGAGGGAAGTATTTTTTTATGCTTATTTCAAGAGTTAGCAGTATAGCCAGCCAGAATATTTAACGTCTCCCTTGGGAAGATGAGGCAGTATGTAATAATCTCAGGTTTCCTGGGAGAATGTTAGAAATTGCCAGAAGGTAATGTTCCAGTGTACTCTTGTTCCATATGTAGTCTTGCTAGAGTACAAGTAACGTGAATAGAAAAAAAAAAAAAACCCCAAAGCAAATCTAAGACTCTAAAAGTGAGTTAGTATTGCCTAAGTTCTTAAAGGTAGAATTTCAAAGATTACCTGAAGACTCAAGAATAGTCATAACATTTTAAAATGTGAGGTATATGCCACAGGAGGCTGTCTCATTCTGATTAAATTTTGTCAGTTGATGATTTCAAATTGTGCTTTGCTCATTTACTGTGCTTTCCATACTACGAGGGCAAGAGTCCTTCATGGCAGACACTCCTAGGAAAACTAGGACTGGGGAACTCCTTTGAAAAGCATTCATTCCACATTGAAAGCAAGTCTTTTTCTGTGAGGTTCTGACACTCCTCTGATCCTTAGGAAGGTAACATTTTCTGACAACTGAGGTTTTTGCTTTGAGGAAGAAGTAATGGAGTTCTGGTGAATGCCTGTTAAGTGCACAGCCGGCTCTTCAAGAGCTTGGGGTGTTGCCGATTCTCATGGAGGAATTTCAGTTGCTTGTTGCAAAGGAATTTTGGCAAGCCTGTGTAACCTGGTAGAAAGCCAAGGTTTCTGTCTGAGCTCTGTTCATCACTATATGTACAGAAGGTTATGCTGGATCTGGTATCTCTCAGCAGAAACGTTGCTGAGGGTAGTGCTATCCTTCCGGAGACTGCGGCTGTTTTGCAACCGTTGCATGCTGAGTTTTGCTGTGGATTCAAAACTGGGAACTGGGAACAGCCACGCAGAGCACTTCTTATCTTACACGTAGTGGGTGTCTGTGGTGATGCCTCCGGGCTGTTGCGTTTGTGGATTCTTTGGCTAAAGTGAAATACAAGTCCCCTGTTTTGCTGAGCCTGCTGAAGCGTGCAGTATGAGAGGATACCTGACAGTCAGCTACTGCTGTGCTGAGATGATCGGGGTCTGTGTGTACAGGATCTCCGTGTGCTTCCCTGGGACTGTTGAGGGCTGTAGAGACAGCTCATTTAAAAGCTTGCTTTTGCTGGGTGGACTCTGATGCAATGATGTGGTAAGGTGTACTTCTGCCAACAAAACTGAATTAGAACTGTTGCAAAACACAGTTCTCATGGCTACGGTGAAGTTTGAGAGACCAGTGGTATGCGAAGTGTATTTGCTGGCTGCCTAATTACAGGACACTATCACAAGCACTAGACAAGCATGATCCATTGACTACAGCAAATTGCATTAGCTGTGGGTGTAGTTCACAACCTTGCAGTTTTCCAGGGGATGAGTAAGCTCTAAAGCGCCGGCCTCATAATGATCTAGGGACATCACACAGGAAGGGCACTACTGCCAAATTCCTCTGCTCCATGTTGTGATGAGATTTGCAGTAAGAAAGGCCAACTGAGCAAGCTCTCCTGAATAAATAACATGATCCTAATGTACATAGGAGTATTGACTTTTGGAGGAAACAGAGGGCATTAAACCACACATGTCCTTTCAGGCCTTCAGTGACACCTAACTGAGTATCTATAAGATTTCTGTCATAAAGTAAACTGGACATGAAGTAAAACTCTTCTGCTGTCCAAAAGCTGTGTCAGAAAAGCTCTGAGGAATTGTTTTTCTTCTCAGAAGGAATGTGCCAACTCCCTGATTTCTCCTGGGGTCACACAGTAAAATTGTCCAGACTGTTTGCTTACTGAATTTCAAAAGACAGGCTGCTGCATTGCAAAAATTAGTATTTGTTGTGACTCTAAGGATCCAAGACGTTCACTAACCGCAGTGCGTGTCAGCGTGCGTTACAATACACCTAGAGTGCCTCGTGCTCCCTTGCTTCTGCTGTGGCTGTGAGCCTCTGGAAAGGAGGAGTATCTCCTAGCTGAATACTTGGGCACTGTGACTTCAGTCTCTCGTTGAAGCTCTGCACGTAGCTGCACAGCAGAGAACTTAGTGTAGACACGTTACAGGTGCTCACAGATGTTAAGTGAAGTTATTTGGGGGTGGTAAGAAATGTGGTGACAGAGATCAGGTAGGTGCTGTGTTTTGCAGGACATACCTAGTAAAAGATCAGAAGGAAAGCCCCTCTCAGCCTGCCTCCACCCCTGCCCTGCTAAATGCAGTTGCTGTTCTATGCTGCACTGAGCCATTCAAAGAAATGAGCCAAATTAGCTGACAAAATCTTGGGAGCTGCTGTCCAAGGAAAACTGCAATTTTCCACCCATTTGGATAGACCTCTCCTCAAACAGTTAGTTTTGGACCCCCTTTAAAAAAAGGCATCTACCATTTCAACCCAAGCACTCTGGTTTGAGTAGTAACCTTTCTCTGGGCTGAGGGACAGTCTTATTAAGCATGTTATTGTGATTTATTTTTTTTTAATCTGTCTAAGCAAAACAGTTAAGAAGAATTTTACTGCCACCTTTGCTCCTCTGGTCTGCTCTGGGGATTTTGCTTGATTGAGATGGGTTATGACATGGGAACAAGATGACACTAGTTGTCTTGTTGAATGGCTATACATGTTCTGCTAAGGCAGGAGAGAAAAGTAACGTGTCCCTTGCTTTGAAGTAATCTGGTGTTAGTGCAGGATTAGAGAGTGCATCACTGTCCTTCCCCACAACCTGAGCAAAAGCTAGGAGGGACAGAATCACAGAATTACTGACTCTGGGAAAGACCTCTGAGATCATCAAATCCACCACCACATCAGCTAGACCATGGCACTAATTGCCACATCCAGCTTTTCTTTAACCACATCCAGGGACAGCGATTCCTCCACCTCCCTGGGCAGCCCGCTCAGTGGCTCGGAACAGACGAGAAGTCACCACTGCAGCTGGTCAGTCCCAGCAGCAGACCGGGACATTGGCAGTTTTTCACCATCCATGAACAGAATGTGGAAAGAGTGGTAGCCCTTTTATTCAGGGGACCAGCTTGCTCATGAGGTATTGCCAGACCATTCCTTGCTTCCCTGCTCTTTCTTTCTAACATCTGTCTAAAACCTGGAGGGAAACAGAGGAAAGTGTCTGGTGCACACCAGACCAGAGCTGTAGTGGGGGATGTGCTATTTCTTATTGCCTAGGAAAGGTCCTCAAGTGGAAGTAAGGAAGCTGGTGGGAGTTCATTTTTGGCAGGAGAAGCAGCTGCTGATGGGATTAAGAAAGCTAATCCAGAGAAGGCATCTCCTTTCCTATTGTCAAGTGTGTTTGTAGCACAGAGAATTGAGCATCTCAGCTGGAAGCTACTTGCAACCCTGTGAGGTGATGGCTAGACCTCATGTCTCTGACTTCTAGCCTGTCATGCTGACCCTTTCTGTACTTGACTGAGTACAACAACGACCTTTTCAAACACTGCAAAAGCTGATGCCATCTGGTTCAGAAAGCAGCAGCCTACCTCTTGAGTAACAATAGCTGCCAGGAAAGCACTACCCCCCACCCACTCTTTGGTGTGCTGACTCTCTGGAGAACATTGTGGCTCAGATTTTTAAAAAAAAAAATTTTTCTTTCCTTGGCTGATTAATATTGTCATGATGAAAGAACCTCTAGACTATAGAAACTTCAGTTTCCCAGTGGCCATTGGAAGCTGAATCTAAATGGCTTAGACCCAAAAGATACAATCAGAAGAACATTAGCTTGTTTCTATGTAGGAAGAGTCTGGTTCCTTGAAAGGAGGGGGGAAAAAATATTGAGAGTTGCCGATGAAAATGGGAGAGGGGTTTACAGAAAAAAATAGGTGAACCATATGGTGGGATAACAGTTGACATGCAACATGGACAGTGGCACTGAGTGCACCCTCAGCAAGTCTGCTGATGACACCAAGCTGTGTGGGGTGGCTGACACGCTGGAGGGAAGGGATCCATCCAGAGGGACCTGGACAGGCTGGAGAGGTGGGCCCATGCCAACCTCATGAAGTTCAACGAGGCCAAATGCAAGGTCCTCCATCTGGGTCGGAGCAATCCCAAGCACCAATACAAGCTGGGCAGTGACTGGCTGGAGAGCAGCCCTAAAGGGAAGGACTTGGGAGTGCTGGTGGATGAGAAGCTCACCATGAGCCATCAGTGTGCTCTTGCAGCCCAGAGAGTCAATCATATCCCAGGCTGCATCAAGAGAAGCGTGGCCAGCAGGTCGAGGGAGGTGATTCTCCCACTCTACTCCACTCTGGTGAGACCTCACCTGGAGCACTGGGTCCAGTTCTGGAGCCCCTGTCACAGGAAGGATATGGATGTGCTGGAACGTGCCCAGAGAAGGGCCACCAGGATGATCAGAGGGCTGGAGCACCTCTCCTATGGGGACAGACTGAGAGAATTGGGGTTGTTCAGTCTGGAAAAGAGAAGGCTCCGGGGAGACCTTATTGTGGCCTTCCAGTATCTGAAGGGGGCCTAAAGAAAGCTGGGGAGGGACTTGTTAGGCTGTCGGGCAGTGACAGGACCAGAGGGAATGGATTAAAACTAGAGATTGGTCGATTCAGGTTGGACATGAGGAAGAATTTCTTTTCCATGAGGCTGGTGAGACACCGGAACAGGTTGCCCAGAGAGGTGGTGGAAGCCCCATCCTTGGCAGTTTTTAATCCCAGGCTGGATGGGGCTCTGAAAAGCTATTGTATTTGTTTCAACGTCCCTTTGTTTCAGGGTTCCCTGTGCTTTAAGTTAGTGGTGTACGTTGCCTCAGAATAATTAGGCTCATAATGGTGTATCATGGAGGGCATGCTGTATTATGAAACACTGCAAGATAAACTTGGTAAATACTAAAGCCCATCAGGAAATCCCCTTGTTTTCAACTTAGCTGAGTTTTGCAATTTATTGGAATGACTGAGTTCAAACTACAGTTAATTCAGCATCCTTGCTTGTGTTCATGCTTGCTTTGAGTTGATCCCCCCCCTGTTTTATCTCAGTTTTTTCTTTTTCCAGTCAACACTTATTTGGTTTATTTTGCCCAGTAGGGCACTTGGCATTGGCACCCACATAGGAATCGGTGTTCAATTCGAATCACAATTGTTAAACAATTTCATTTCTTGTCTCTGATTGGGCAAGCACTTGACTTGTTACACAATTTATTGCTCGAGTACCCCATGTCTTTGTATGAAATAGACTGGCAGAGCCAGGTGTAGAGTGTTTCTCTTCTTGTCCTTACTCGAGAGAACTCTGCTCTTGATGTCTGTAATTTATTGCCACTGTGTCTCCAAGGATAAAATGCTTGAAACCACAAGCTGTCAGAGCACTCTACCTGGTCTATACTGACATATTTTTAGAGAATGGGTGACCACAAAACACATTTTCCTGGATCTGTTCTGATTCAGGAACTTTAAAGAGATCTTGCTGAAACTGAGCCCTTAAACACTGCTTTTGCTGGAAGGAGGTTTTGATGAAACCTCCTGGGAACAGGAGGCAGAACCGAGTCATGTCTCTGGCTCTCCCAGGTTGTTGACCTCAGTTTGTTAGCAGAGTGCATTAATAAAGCTTGCTGTAGAAGGTTTCACCCTGGAACTCAATTATTATGCTGTTATGCAGTGTTTTAGCATTTTGCACTCTTTGAAGCCATTAAAACCTGACCAGATTCTGGATGACTTCCCCATCAGGAGCTAACAACCTTTCTTCCCCCAGCTTGGCAGCCCTGTATCCGCTGGGAAATCTCAAAGTCAAGTTATTTTTGCTTTGTAAGTAGTCACTATGTTATCCGTGGCATCACAGCTGACCTTTGCAGCTCTGTATACCATCTTCTGGCGTGGGATCTGCAATTGGACCTAGTGTTTCTGTTGGCATGGAACCTGGAAGGGAATCCTGCCCGGAGATCCATTGCTGTGGTTTGTTTGCAGGGCTGATAGGTATTAAAAAACCAAAACCAATGACATGTCAGAAAAAGGAGTAGGTAAAGCTTTCATATACAGGATGTGGCTCATGAATGAAGAGGTATCCATTACTTTTAAGACTAGTTAGACTGGAAAAGATTAAACTAGTAGGAATAGTATTCTGCTTGGCTTGGTTTAGTCTAGAAGGGACTAGCTTAAAGGAATACCTGCTGTCCTTACAGAATAAGAATCTAAAACTGGTTGAGGAAAATCTCTTTGTGGAGTTTGTACTTTTGTTTTGATTTTCTTTGTTGTTAGAAACAAACACTTGTTAGGCATTTGCAGTATGTAATTCTCAGCACAGGAATAGGACACAGCTTGAGATATGAAGGAGAAACTTCCAAGCTTGGGATGCAAACATGAGGCTCTAGAGAAAGAATTGGGTTGTGTGTTGAAAGCATGGCAAATGAGAAACTGTGCTGACAGGTGGACTTAAAGCACATGCAGGAGTTACCACCTCATCCTTAGTATTTGTACAGTTTGATTTCAAGCACGTGCATGTTGACTCGTTTGCATCCTCTTGGCTTGTCTCTCTGTTTTGTTCTATGAGTATATCAAGAGTTCACGAAGAGAACAAATTTTGTGTCATTGCTGTTTAAGGCTTTTTGGTGTCCCTGGATGACTTCTACATACTAGGCAGTGGTTTGGTAATGTTGCAGACTACCAACAGTGTGTTCAACCAAACCCTCATTAAGCAAGTGGTGCCTGAATCCCTGCTAGCTTGGCAGAGGGTCCGCATTGCTAACATGATGGCAGATGGTGGCAAAGCTTGGGCAGAAATCTTCTCGAAGTGCAACTCTGGTAAGTACATTTTCACATTAATCTTAGAAAGAAGCATGTGTTCCCTCTCCCCCTTGTACCCTGTTCCTTCCCCAGGCAGGATATTTAACACTCTTTTCTCTCATGTCTAGGGACCTACAACAATCAGTACATGGTGCTGGACCTGAAGAAGGTCAAGCTGCAGAGGAGCCTTGATGATGGTGCATTGTACATTGTTGAGCAGATCCCAACCCTTGTGGAATACTCTGATCAAACAAATATTCTTCGGAAAGGTAATAGTTCCCATAGTAGTTACTGAAAAGCCACCTCTCTGTGCCAGCTGATGGAGAATGATGCTTTGTACCTGGGATGGGTTCATCAAACATTTGTGCTGTGTTTGGAGTTGCAAAGCTTTGTGTGAGCACCCCTCTGATGCCAGGTCTGTAACGTTGTATTCATTTCTCCCAAATGCTCTGGCAGAAATGTGGTGAGCATCTGTGTTTCTTGGAGGCAGGGAAGGGGGGAAAAAATAGACTTTACCTTCCTTTTCTTGTTTTTTTTTCTGGTATCCTTTTTGCCCTAACTTAGAGAGCCATGAGGAAAAAGTGAGGCCTGTTTGAAGGAGATCTAAATAACTGTGATGCTGTGGGCTACTTGAAATGTTTGGTGAGTGGATCACCCTACAAGGAGAGGAGCTTTCTTTAAATATGAGAGTTCTCTGTTAAATTCAGATCCTGAAATTTTCTGTTAAAAATTTAGACTATAAAGATGTAGTGAAGCAATGCAGGGAGAAGATTAGGAGGGCCAAAGTGCAGCTAGAGCTCAACCTAGCTACGGCTGTTAAGGATAATAAAAAATGTTTCTATAAATTCATTAATAGCAAAAGGAGAATTAGGGAAAATCTCCATCATTTATTGGATGCAGAGGGAAACTTAGTAATAAGGGATGAGGAGAAGGCTGAGGTGCTTAACGCCTACTGTGCCTCAGTCTTCAGTAGTGGAACAAGCTGTCCCCTGGACATCCAGCATCATAAGCTGGGACACAGGGAGGGAAAGCAGAATGAGGTTACCATGATTAAAGAGGAGGTGGTCAGGGACCTTCTACGCCACTTGGATGCACACAAATCTATGGGACCAGATGGGTTACACCCAAGGGTGCTGAAGGAGCTGGCGGATGTGCTTGCCAAGCCACTTCCCATTATTTATCTGGAGTCCTGGCTAACTGGGGAGGCCCCAATGGACTGGAGGTTAGTGAATGTGACGCCCATCTACAAGAAAGGCAGAAAGGAGGATCCAAGTCACTATAGACCTGTCAGTCTGACCTCAGTACCAGGGAAGGTCATGGAGCAGATCACCTTGAGTGCTCTTACAAGCCATATAGAGGGCAACCAGAGGATCAGGCCCAGTCAGCATGGGTTTAGGAAAGGCAGATCTTGCCCGATGAACCTGATCTCCTTCTGTGACAAGATGACCCAACTACTGGACGAGGGAAAGGCTGTGGATGTGGTCTACCTGGACTTCAGGAAAACATTTGACACTGTTCCCCATAGATTTCTAATGGAAAAACTGGCTGCTCATGACCTGGATGAGAATACGATCTGCTGGATCAAGCACTGGCTGGACGGACGGGCCCAGAGAGTAGTGGCCAATTGTACTAAATCCAACTGGTCACAAGTGGTGTTCCTCAGGGCTCAGTGCTGGGACCGTTTCTATTTAACATCTTTATTGATGATCTTGATGAGGACATAGAGTCTACCATCAGTAAAGTCACAGATGACACCAAGTTAGGCAGGTGTGTTGATCTGTGTGAGGATAGAGAGGCTCTCCAGAGAGACTTAAACTGGATCACTGGGCCACTGCTAATGGTGTGAGTTTCAACAAGGCCAAGTGCCAGGTCCTGCACTTGGGCCGCAGCAACCCCATGCAAAGCTACAGGCTTGGGGCAGTGTGGTTGGAGAGCTGTCTGCCAGAGAGGGACCTGGGGGTTCTCATTGACAAGCAAATGAACATGAGCCAGCAGTGTGCCCAGGTGGCCAAGAAGGCCAACGGCATCCTGGCCTGGATTAGAAACAGCATGACCAGCAGAAGTAGGGAGGTGATTGTCCCCCTGTGCTCAGCACTGGGGAGGCCTCACCTCAAGTGCTGTGTCCAGTTTGGGCCCCTCAGCACAAGAGAGATCTCGAGGCGCTGGAGCGGGTGCAGAGCAGGCAACGAAGCTGGGCAAGGGGCTGGAGAAGAGATCGTATGAGGATTGTTTGAAGGAGCTGGGCCTGGTTAGTTTGAGGAAGAGGAGGCTGAGGGGAGACCTCATCACTCTCTACAGCTCCCTGAAAGGACATTGTAGAGAGGCTGGTGCTGGGCTCTTCTCTCAGGTAGTTAGTGACAGAACCAGAGGGAATGGCCTAAAGCTGAAACAAGGTAGGTTTAGACTGGACACTAGGAAAAAATTCTTCACAGAAAGAGTGGTGAGATATTGGAATGGGCTGCCCAGGGAGGGGGTTGAGTCCCCATCCCTGGAGGTGTTTAAACATCGCTTGGATGTGGTGCTGGGGGACATGGTCTAGGGGTGAACTTGTAGAGCAGGGCTGATGGTTGGACACGATGATACCAAGGGGCTTTTCCAACCTGAGTGATTCTGTGAATTTCCTGTTTAAAAGATTCCTTAATCCCCCAGCAAGACAGCAACAAGTTGGTGGAAAACAAATAATTAAGTGTAGGTAAAGCAAAACACTCACTGTCAGGTTTCATTCAGAAGTGTTCTTTAGATACTTTGTCAGCATCTAAAAGCCTGAGCTCATTCCACAGATTTAAGTGTGTGTCATATGCTCAGGAGGGGAATTGATTAATTGATCTTCATAATCAAAATTGTTAGAAATGTATTTATGTTGTCTCCCTTTAAAATTTTTCCTTGTGTCTGGCTCCTTGGAAAGTTCTGGCTTATTTCAGGCTTTGCCACAATGCCAGCATGGCTTTATGGGATGTTTCTTACTGATGATTTGGAACAATCCCATGTCTCTCCCTATATGCTTCTCTAGCTCCTTCATCTGTTGAAGATAGGAAAGTAGGCAGTTGCACCTTATCTTCCAGAGTTTGTGTGGACTTCAGATGGTAAAGTGCCTTGGTCTCCTCTGTGCTGTGTCGTGGGTTGTGGTGCAGGCAAAAAACCATGGAGACCTCTCTAGCTCTGGCAGTTGAAGCAATGCAACCATGTCATGGCAGTGCTGCACCTGTGCAGAGAGACCAGGCTCAGAGCATTCCCCAAGACACAGAAGAGCTCTTGCTGGAGGAGAACTTCAACAGCTTCCTCTGGTTTAGCAATTTAAACAAAGTTCTACCAGGTGGGAGATGGGGGGGGTGTCTTCTCTATGCCCTGCATTCGTGTAAGACAATAGCACCTTTTTGACTCGGTGAAACCCTGCTGGTTTGGAAGCCTGTGTGTCTGTATCACCCAACTTGTGTCATCAGAGTGCTCATTTCTGGAGGACACCCGTGTTACAGCACAACATGTACACAGCCTGTTTCCTTCAGGTAGGCTCTAGGTCACATAAGCAAATGCCAGCAGACAGGGTATTTCCATCTCTGCTGCGTGCTAAGCAGGACCCAGTCTGGTACAGCCTCTGCTCAGGCAGTGTTCCAGTGCTCATGCTGTCTGCTTAGCTGTCCTTGGGGAGATTTGGTTTGTATCACTCCCAGTGAGTGTCCGTTGTTTTTCTCCAGTATCTTAGAGCCAGACTCCTCATGTAGTGCTGGGATGATGTTGATATGTGGAGTGCTGCATTTAGGGATGTGGTTTCATCAAGGTCTTATCAGTGGCAGGTTAATGATTAGACTAGATGATCTTAAAGGTCTTTTCGAATCGAGGAAAGTCTGTGATTTACCAATGTCTGGATAGTAAATCTCTAAGCCAAAACCTGGTGTGTGTGATTTGAGAAGAAGTGACATTCTCCACTGACAACAGGAGCGCTGACTGCTTTGGACAGAACCTGAAAGTGTGCTTCTCTTGGGACCAGCTCATGCTATATACTTTCTGCCTAAACACTCCTTGGTGCCTTCCTTGCAAAAAAAAAACACCCCAAAAAAACCAAACCTGGAAAAAAAAAACCCAAAACCAAACCCCAAAATGTTAAGGTATAGGTATGTATTTTTATTTCTTCCAGGACTTGTACCCAGACCCTGACCTGGATGATCTCCTGGCTCTTTACACACTTTTCTGCTTTCTAGACTTGTCTTGTTTCAGGCAGTTGTGTGTTGTCTACCTAAAACTCCCTCTGGAGTTCTGGCTGGTAACCCTGTTCTTTAGAGTTAACACTACTGCAGGATTCACACGTGGCTCTTGGAAAAGTTCAGGCAGGGCTCTGCTGATCAATAGCTTCTTAAGCCTCTAAGGCAGATACTGGCAAGTGTGCAGCTATCCCCCCATCTTTCCTTATCACTGCAGCCACAGCTTTCCAACCACTGCTGCAGAAAGTGTGTGCATGTGTTCTTTGCTGGCCTGACTGCTGTTCACCCCTCTTAGCTCTGGGGTCTGTGTGTGCTTGTGTGTATCTGTCCATCCCTGACACCCCCGACCCAGCTCTGGTGAGATGGGAAGGATGGAATGAAGTTTGGTGGATGGTGAACGATCCTGACGCTCGTTCAAGGCTGAGCAGGGAAACCTCACCGGGAGGGCTGTGCCCGCTCTGCATGTTCACCTCGGACTCCTGCAAGCCTGATCTCAGCTGGTTTGCAGGATGAGTCCTCAGGGTGGAAGTCTGGGGGCGGGTTGCCTGGGTACAGTCTCCAGTCGTGTCACACTGGGAGTCAACCCTGGTCATGCCAGTGACTCTCAAACCAGTTTGATGTGTTGTTCTGTGACATGCTGGTAAGGCAATGCAGTGTGGGAAATGGCTTCTTTTTCTTTTTTGATGTGAGCAAGCCTTTCAGCCTTTTGAAGTGATTAACAGATTGGGTTTTGTCTCTGGCAGGTTACTGGCCTTCATACAATATCCCTTTCCATGAAAAGATCTACAATCTCAGCGGGTATGCATCATACGTTGTTAAGTATGGCATGGATTTCTCTTATGAGCTTGCTCCAAGGGCAAAAATCTTCCGGCGAGACCAGGGCAAGGTGACCAGCTTGGAAAGCATGAAGTACATCATGAGATACAACAGTAAGACGTGTTTCTGTACTGCAGAGCTGATCTTCATAAAGCAGTGTTAGGTTTATTTCTTGGATTATAGTGGGAAGCTGCAGCCTCACGTACACATCAGTTATGGTGCAGAGTACACACGAAGCAAAAAGAGAACACGCACTTACTGTTGAGGTAGGAACCCAGACTGAAATTACTCCAACAGAAACAAGATTTGGTTCCTTCTAGGACCAAGCAGCCTTCGGGCTTGGTGTTTGACATTTCCAGAGAGCTTCTGACACGCCAAGAGACTCTGTAGACTGCTGTTACCTAATATGTCTACAGCCTGTCAATCTTGAAAGCCTTAAATCCTAAGTAAGACTTAGGTCAGATCAAAGCAGAGAATTTAGTGTAAAATTTCAGGACTTTTTTCCCTGTGCAGGCAGATGATCTTTGGTAGGTAATATGCTGCTCTGCTGTTCCTTGACAGGATTCTCCCTAACTGGATTAAAACCAGCTTAATTACCTGCTGGCTAAGCCCATCTCTAAATACAGATAGCTTTAGATGATAGATTTTTATTTCCAGTTATAGGGAGCATGCTGATTACTGGGCTTGGGAAGCCTCTCCTAGGGTGGGGTATTGCTACTGTTTGGGCAGCGAGTAGCAGCATGCTCATGGATGTTGGGGCTTGTCCACCTTTCCCTCCTAGTGTGCAGCTGCTACAGTGGCTGTTCAAAGGTCTTGATGCTTATTTTAGTCCAGAACAGAAAAACAAAGGCTCTTGGTGCTGCACTTTTCCTTTCTCTCTGCTTCCCTTTCTCTTCTGCTTTTCTTCACCGAGTTCCTGCAAGCTTTCGTCAGGTGGAGTTGCAGATGTTTGTGGTTAGATGTTGACAGCAGAGCCCCTGGGATACAAAAATAGCTGTATGGACTTCGATTAGGAGCTTGCCTACTTAACATCCTGTCTCAACACTGACTTCTGGCTGGTACCCGGGGAGGAGCCTGAGAGCAGTGTGACTGCCCTGTGTTTCTGCGGCGCGCTTATCCAGCTTTTAGCGCCTTGGGCGCCCCTTGTGTCAGCTCTTTGTGAGGGGGCTGACTTGTTTGCTTTTCTTCCCTGCAACACTTATTCCCAGATTACCAGCGTGATCCGTATGCTGAACACAATCCTTGCAACACCATTTGCTGCCGGGAAGACCTGAATCCTTCTTTTCCAGTGCCTGCAGGCTGCTATGACTCCAAGGTAAATGGTCTTAATCCCAGCATCTGCTGAATGTTCGCTGCAGCCCGTCTGTGCTCCTGTCAGACCTGTAGCAGGCTGCCCTGCACTGGGGCAGCATGGCCAGGCCTGTCTGGTCCCTCTTTTTGTGCTGTCTTAGCGCTGGGGCAGATCCTGAGGTGGTGATTTTTGTACAGAGTCCTGCCTCCTGTCCCCAACACCAGTCCTAGCTCAGTGTCAGAGGGCAGAGGATACAGGGAGGACATGCGTGAATGAATTATGTCCATGGGAACTTGTGGTATTTAGGGGTTAAATCCCAAAGCCTTGCAGCAGGAGGAGCCAGAGAGAAGGCTGAAATGAGTTTTCATGGCATCTGGAAGGTGACTGCTGTAGAGCCTCAGCCTCCTGTTGGTGGGCACTATGTGGGTGCCTCCCCAGAGCCCCCAGGAATGTGTTTTCAGCCTCATTTTAGCTCTACAAAACCCTGCCTCTTTATTGAGTTACCCTGCTCTGGGGCCACACCTCTCTATGAACCTGCTTTGAGCAAAGTTCAGTACAGACAATTTTGCTTCCTGGGAGATGTGGGGAAAATCCCTCGAGCCACTGTCCAGGAGAAGGCAGCAGTTTTTCTAGGCAGTATATTCACTGAAAGGGGCAATCCCCTCGCAGTGCAGGTTTTGCCCTGTGAGGCCCAGCCTGCTGTGTTTCTGGGTTCTGAGGTTGGTTGCCAGGATGGGCCCCGTGCAGGCTGTTTTGGCAATGCTGGAGCTGCCCAGCCAGAGCGCACAGGCCCAGGCCAGCTGCCTGCTCTGGTGGCCAGGAGGAGCTCCCAGAGCTGGTTGTGACAAGATGAACGCAGAACCCTGCTGGGTAGAGGTGGCTGGTGAGGGCAGAGGGCAGTGCATGGGGGTTGTGGGGCCTTTGCCAGCACAGTTAGGCAAGGGGACTGGGCTTGGTGGGGGGTGGGAGGACAGGGCACCTAAAGAAGACAGTGGGAGAAATAACTCAGAGCAGGAGCTATAAACACTTGAAGGCAATTTTAGTGTCTCTGAGCCTGGGAAGATGGAGCAGGCTGGGAACCTCTTGGGAGATAATGATGGAGTAGGGCAGAGTCTGGGCAGCAATGTTAACTCTGTGCTGACTTTGTCCTTTCCTCAATTACCCTGACACAGCCCGAGCTTAGGCCAGACCCTCTAGGCTGCCTGCTGCAGCTCCAGCTCATTTGGAGACCCAGAAACACAGGGAGGATTGTCCTGAGGGCAGAGGTGCTGCTTCCCCTCACCCTGGATAGCACAAGGGCTAGAGGGCAGCCCGGGCCTGGCCTTTGCTGCTGCCCTGTCAGCACCTGCTGGTAGGCGGCTTGGTGCCTCTGTGCAGGGGAGGATGCTGCCTGCCCGGAGTGCATTTATTTCCCCTTGCTTGCTTTCTTTACCTTTTATTATCAAATCTCCTGGAGTTGTTCCCTCTCTGCGGGATGGGTGGGTGCCAAACACCAGGCACCCCTTCTGCCCTAAACTCCTGTCCTTTACTTACAGGTGTCCGATTTCCGCCTGGCCTCAGCGTTCACAGCCGCTGCCATCAACGGCCCCCCGGTGCAGGGCGGGCTCCCTGTCTTCACCTGGAGACAGTTCAACCACACACGACACCAGGGCCTGCCAGAATCTTACAACTTCAATTTTGTCACCATGCGGCCGATCCTGTAAAACCAGCATCGATATTCCCACAGGGAAGGCTTTTTTTTTTCTTTTTTTAATGGAAGTTTTAATTCCTGTGTGTAATAAATCGACATGGATGTCCCCAGCCCCGCTGCCTGCCCTGCTTTCCCCTCTCCTGCCTGCTAGGCACTTGGTGCAGCCCAGTGCACGTTCCACTCTTCTGAGCTCTTTGGGTGGCCCTTCCTCTGACTGGGATTGATGGGAAGCAGGCGTGGCAGTGCTTCCTGGAGATCGGAGCCATTGTTACAGCTGTTCCCAGAGCAGAAGTGAACTGCAGTGTGACCAGTGAGAAAGAGCTGTTGCTAGTAGCAATGTGGGACCTTGTCTCCAGGGCTGGGCCAAGCCAGGGGCCTGCTTTGGGCCAGGGTGGCTTTATCTCAGTGCTGGCTTGATGTCTGCCTTTTGTCTCAGCAGTGCCTTTCTTCTCATCCAGGAGTGTCTCTATGGGAGAGTCAAGGCTGTTCCCCATGGCAGATGTCTGTGCCTGTTGCCTACAGGGCAAGGCTTTCAGCGGAGTTTGCAGGATTGTCTCTCCAAAGCGGCATGCGAAGGTAGAGAAAGGATGTGCCTGGTCATTTCTGAAAGCAGCCTGGTGCTTTTGGAAGCAAACCCCACACACACTCCCCCTGCCCCAGGCTGCAGAGTAGCAGCAGGAAAAGAACGGTGTGTGTCTGCCTGTGGCCCAAATCTCTTACAGTTCAGCACCTGGGGTTGTTCAGTGACCTCCTTGCTGCTGCCTCAGCTCTGGAAGGGGAATGGGACAGTGAAACTGCTGCGAGGGCCAGGGCTGTGTCTCTATTACTCTTAGTTACCTGTGTTTACACTGAGGAGTCAGTCACTGAGCTGTTTTGTGCTCAGTGTTATACGTGTAATTAAGGAAAACAAAATAAACAGCCCTTTCCTCATGGCCTTGATGGTCCAAGCTAAACAGGGCACAGCACTGCCCTCTATAGATAGGAAGGTAAAGAATGAGCAGTGTGAGGCTTTGATCAAGCCCCTGGAGTTTAGCTGGTGTGGTGGGGAAGGCTCTGAGTAACTACAGCATGGGTGAGGCTCTACCTTAACTACTTGGCTGTCCCAGTAGGGCTGATTTCTGTCAAGGGACGAGGGACAGCAGAAGTTACAGCAAAGCTTTTGCAGAGGAAGTGATTCGTTTGCTGGAGCAGGAGGAGGTAAGTGTGAGAGGCTGCAGTGGGTCTGGAATGCAGGAGATACAGGAGCAGGAGAGCATCACATAAAATGCCAGCTGCTGAAATACTTGCCACAGACCTCTCCTTGTTGCTCTGCTAGACAGAGCAAAACTGGGTGCAGAGCTTTATGTTGGGTAAAAAGGTGCTGAGCAAAATTACTTGGCTGTGGCAGCCAGACCCCCCTGCTGGAGGGGATGAGCAGGAGGTTCGCTGGATGAGCCACCAGGGATGCATGCCTGGTCAGAGTCTTAAACAACAGCACATCCTCCCCTGCCCCCCACCTCTACTCCTCATCTGGCCCATCATCAAGGGGGGCTCACTTTCTGCCTGGTCTGTCAGCTTTGTGAGCTTTATCACTGAGCCTTTGTTTCCAGTTCCAGCCTTACAAAGCAGCAAGTTTGATGCTCTTTGGCTAAGCACCAAAGGACAAACTAATCACTTTTCATGCAGCCTTCAGGTATTTGCAGCTGATCATTGCCTTGATTATTTTTTGGGGGTTTTTTGTTTTAAACCCCTCAACTGGAGCCTGGCAGCTACAGAGTCATTGCCACAGTTCAAATTAAATCGACCAGGCTGGAACAGGCATTAAGGAGCACACTTAGAAGAAGGAATGTAGCTAGGTCAGGAAGGGCAGTGCAGGGATCTGAGCTCACCCCAAGCAGAGAACAAAGAATCGTCCGCCTGTTGAGCCTGGAAGCAGAGAGGGGCTGGAGAATGGGTTTGCTACTTGACTGTCACTCCCTGGCACCACTGCACCATCTCAGGTTCTATTTACTGACCTTGAACCTGAAGTTATATGAAAATATCATGGAATAGTGTTGTTTAAGAGTTGGTCCCCAGGGACCAGGAAATGGCCAAGTGATGGCCGTGCTGGGCCCTGTTGGTGACCTCGCTGCTTCCCCTGCAGAGAGCGGAGACACAGAGCACATGTGCCCTACACAGCAGTGGCAGAAGGGCCTTTCTCCCACCCTGAGGCAGGAGCTGCTTTGTGCCCAAACGCAGAGTTGTGGGAAAACAGCTCTGCTTTTAAGAGCCTTTTCCTATGAGTAAATGTTTACATCAATGGGACCTTCCCTGCCTTCCTCTTGTGCTGTTCTATGTGCTTCCTTTGGCAGCAGGCCAGCTCAGGTTGATCTGCCACCCCTGACCACAGCAGCTGGGTCCAGCTTCCCTCCCCAGAACAGCAACACCAGGGACCAGAGGCTGCAGGGGCTTACAGGCAGAGAGGCAAGAGAACTGGCAGCTTAATTCTCAGGGAGCTGTGTAAAATTTAAAGGCTTTTTTACAGCATCTTACTCCCCCCTCTGCAGCTCTCCCTGGGGGAAAAAGGGGGAAGGTGTGCTCAAAGGCAAAGGGGTTGGGGCAGAAGCTGCTCTGTTTTCTCATACCCTGCTTCCAAGTTTTTCCATGTCCTGTGGCTTCTGCCTTTTAATGTAACCGGGGAGGTGGTTGTGATAAACGTCTCTTGCAATAATAAAAAGAAACCTGATGTTCATTCTCTAGAGAATGCCTCCAGAGGAAACAAATCCTGCCACCAGAACTCCCCCAGCTACTGCAAACTTTTGCTTCTTTTACCATTGCCCTTTTCTGAAATCCAGTAACAAACTCATCCCAGCCCCTCCTTCCCAGTTCAGCACAGCAACAGTAGTGGTCATGCCCTGCAGGGCCCTCAGCTCTCAGTGAGGCGAGATCTGTCAACAGCATCTTCTGCCTGTGTCACAGGAGACACCCATGCAAGGTCCAACCTGAGCCTGTCTACACCAGACTCCACCACACTCCCCAGAAAGAAACCAACTTCATTTCTTTGACAGCGTCCTGGTGCTGAGCTGCTGGCTTACACAACTTCTTGGACTGTTCCTAGGTTTGGTTTTGTTGGGGTTTGTTTTGTTGTTTGGTTTTTGTTTTGTTTTTTTAAACTTTTTTTTCCCCTTATGTTACACAGCAGAAGCACCAGTGTTACCTGTCGGTAACTCCAGGCTCAACCTGTGCAACTCTGTGCACAACCCTTTGCTCCCTGGCTTGAGAAGCACGGCCAGTGGGGCTTCCTGAGACCACTGCCACAGGGCTCTAATGCTTAATGGTCCTGTGAAAAAACAAAGTCATCTCCTGTACTTTGTCCAAACCCTCTTGCCAAAAGATTGACCACTTTGTTAGAAGTCAAATTCAGCTCCTTGGAAGGAGAGGAGATGAGCACCAGCACTTTGGTTTCCATTCCCATCTCCCTCTAAGGCAACTCTGGGGTGCAAGTTACTGGATTCTGTCCATTCAGTATATGCGGCCCCTCTTTGCTTTGCAGAAGTGCCCAGAAGTTGACTTTCCTGAAGTTCTGGTACTGCTTTTGGTGTTTGCTGGGAGGGCAGCATCATACAGTTGACTTTGGGAATAACCTAGAACCAAACCTTCTCTGATGCACACTACTTGAGCAAGGCAGCAACCAGCCTGCCACCCTGACATACCTCCAGACAGCAACACTTCTGAAGAGGAAGAGCAGAGACCTGAGCTCTTTTCGAAAGAAGCTGTCTCCTGAGATTTCTGGAACTAAGCACAGATGACAACATGTTAAAAAACCCAGTAGTTTATTTCAAAGTATAAATTTCAGGCTTGTCAGATAAAACCCCACTACAGTTAACACAGACACACAAACACACACGCTAATTTATAGTACATACAAAAGTGGGGAGAGCTTGCAACTGCCCAGTTTAAATTGGACGTTAAACCAGTCCTACAGTTTTTGTATTTACAAGTCCAGCTTCAAAAACAGAAGAAGAAATCAGATTCTGAGTTTCCTAACGAAGGATTTTGCACATTTGACTCCCCAAAGCCAATAAATCACTGAAGCTGAACAGGACTCCCCAGACAGCTCCCACCCAGTTCTTATTTACAGCTATAGCACATTAAATTAAGATAGCACTTCAAATATATATGTGTGTGTGTATATATATGAGAGAAAAAAAAGAATGCTCAGCCTGTGTAATAATGAGATGGAAAGACGATGCCTGTTAAACAATACTCAGAAGGGATGAAAATTCATTCACTTTCTCAGCTATCTTTGCTTTTTCCTTTCTCCCCTCAGAAGGTGGTTGGAAGGGAATACAGATGGCTGTGTCATTTGAACTCCTCTCCCTGCAGTGTTTTCATAAAACACCCACCCCTACCCAAACCATCAAATTAAAAAAATAGATATTTAATATATCAAGCTTTTCTTTAAAAAAATCTGAATACATACTTTCTACTAAATGAAAATACTAGAGTTGATAAGCAAGGAGAATCCCAACTTGATTTTGGAGTGTATGCAATACTCTCTCTCCAGGGAACGGCTGTTTGGGGAGCAGGAACAGAGCTGACCTGTCCCTACATCTAATATAGATTCTAATTTATTGGACATTTCGGACACACAGCATAAAGGAAGGGCTGAAGTGACTGTTTTTGTTACAGTACAGAATGGTGCTCAGATCTTACTACTGGGCCCAGTTGTGCTCCCACTGAAGGCACAAAGGGCTTTGGCGTTGTTTTCAAAGGAAGCAGGGCAAGACCCCTTATTTTTACAGTGAAAACCCCTGGAAACACAGCTGCAGAGTCACTGCTGGGTTTGCTAAAGCACAGGGAACTGGATCCACTGTGGTCCTGCTGAAATGTCAGCTACCCAGTGCCAACAGCAAAACACCAAGTCAGGAACGACTTTACCCCAGGCTACTGAAAAGAAGATGGAAAAGCTTGAACAAAGTGCGGAGAAGAGACTATAACCAACCTTCCCACTTAAAAGCCATATAGAGATTTCTTGACATATTTAAAAGTGGACCATTGGAAGCCTCCAGCAAGTCAGGCTGGAGCCTCCACCACGAGCCTAGTCTAGAAGCACGGCCTTAACAGACCTGTACTGAATGTTCCTGGATATTTTGGTAATACTTTCAAATAAAGTCTACTAAATGAAATCAATTATTTCTGAATGTTTGCTGCTAGCAGAAATTTGGTTTCTCAGTAGCTTTATTGTTTCCGAGAGGTAAAGGATAATAAAATAATCAGCCACCCAAGAAAGGGAAGAGTGCCATGAGCTAAGGAAGGAAGCAATACTCCTGTTTGTTAGCATACGGGTTGAATACTCAGTGCAGAGACCTGATCCACCATGGAAATGATCTTGCAGAAATGGTACAGTTCTCTCTCTGTCAGCAGTTTAAGGACCAACCTTTAAGGTCTCCACACTGAGCTAGGCATTTGAAAGTCAAGCTGTGCTTTATCACAAGCCACTGCTTGTTAAGATCCTGCAGCTGGACCTTTAAGAGTTCTGCTGGGATGAAATAGAAGACAAGTTGGTTTCCAGCTCACCGCTGTGATGGCTGCAGCCACCCCAGCAGCAGCAGCTTGTTAACTCACAGGGAATCAACTGCACTCTGCCATAAACAGCAGAAATGGATCTATGAAGCCAGAAGCCATTTTTTATAATCAGTTCAGTTGAGAACTACATCTTTCTTTCGTAAGTGGTCGTCTTTTTCTACAGATGCAGCCTACAAAACCTCCAAACACAGTTCCGAGCATCCCTAATCACACCTCCATTGGAGGAGAGAAAAAAAAATAGGCTAACATAGGACTCAACCTCCCACCTATCCCAAGCAAGACAAAGCCAAGAACAACAGTGACCTGAACGCAAGCACGAACTATAGAAAAGCTCGTTGTATAGTCTGGGCCGGAATCACAATTAAATAAGCAGCGTAAGTTCTAGTTCAAATGTTTATTTTAACTTTCAAACTATAAAACCTCATTGATTGGTTGTCCATACTGACACGGCCAACGGCCCTTTGGTACCACCTCAAAGATAACGTTAAAAAAAAATTACCCAAGGATGACTGAGAGCCATCAACTGCGATGAGCTGCTCTAACCTCTACTACAGAATTGGCTTTAGAAGGACCCAAGTTTTCATAAGTAGACCAAACACATTATTAATTATATTCCTTGAAATAGGCAGACAAAACATTTAATTAAACATAGAAAAATTCAAGGCATTACTGAGTACGGGCACCAGTAATAACAGGGACAACTGTTACTCAAAGGAAAGGTTACACAGTATTCATACATGAGATTCAGTCTGCACCTTCTCTCACCATAACTTGGATTTAGGCTGAATTTTTGCTCACCCAAATCAGTAAAACTGCTGTACTTCAAACACAAGTTTCCATACAGAAAATATTTGTTACTTACCTGGGAGAAGTGACAATCCCAGCTACGTGAAGGAGCGCAGTGAAATAGTTCTTGAAAGGAACACAACCACAAAACTCAATCTTACAGCATATTTCACCAGCCATGGGTTTCCTGCCCTTTTCAGCCTTGCTTTACATTTTAAAATGGTTTTGAGAAAAGGAGGACTGAAATGAAATCTTATATTCTATAGCTTTGCTGTATGGCAGTGGATTTAAAAGACAAAACAAAACCAGAAAACCCCAACTCTTTCCCTTCTAAATCCACTGTTTGGTTCTGCTGGGCAGGCTGCTGTCCTTGTTCTGAGAAGTGCCAAAATTAAATACGTAACTGCAAAACCTTAAACACATTTTCTTGTCCAGGTGAGTGTTACAGTTTGGTTCTGCAAAAAGCAAGTCTAACATGTCAACAACAGTGGGCAGATGCATCAATTTCTTATCTCGGAAGCATCATGAAAGCATCTATTAACATCTGCAATCGCTCACAAGTTCTAGGCTACTGTCTGAAACTGTCTCTAAACTTCTTTGGGTGTGTTAGCTTTCTGCAGAGGCAGGCAGGTGACGGGGAGACAGGACTGGGAAGCCAACTTCCCACCTTTCTGCACTAACTCAACATCCGAACCGAGTGCAAACAGCTAGAAGCTTTCATGGTGCCACAGCACACAGAGGTTTCTTCTTTGGCTGAAGTGCAGCATACAGCGTTCCCAAAAGAACAGGGAAAGGCTCTGGTGGAAAATACTGTCCGTATACTCTTACTGTTCTTGGCAGGACAAGCCCAGCTACTCAAGAATTACAGTGAGGAAAGGGTTGAGTGATACTGCAAATAAAAGCAAATCCAGCATCAGCAGATATTAAATTTCCTGGTCTTTACAGAAATAATAATTACTGCAGCCCAGGAAAATCAGAAATGGTAATGAAAGGCTGGAAGGGTACAGGGAAAAGTAACTCCAAGCAAATAAAAGAACACCACAAGTTATCTGGCTACATTTATTCTGAAATTATTCTTTAAGGCACAAAATAAATCTAAAAAATAGGGCTGAATGTATGCAGGGAGGGGCAGAGAAAATATCTGAGCTAGAGAGATGTGAATGCAGTCTCTACAATCCAGTTTCAGATCTGACCTGGGAACACTCCCAGTGCAAGTCGGGGAGGATAGTGAAAGTAGAACAGAGTTCTTATTTAGGAGGTAGTGGGGTGGTTTCTTGTGTTGTTGTTTTCTTTTTTTCCATCACCTCCAAATGTACACACATCCAGGTTCCCTGGCCAGACTCAAGTTCCCTTCCCTCCCCTCAGAGAGTTCGTAACGGTTTGTAAAGTAAGACCAGACCACTCAATCTTCCAGTTCAAAAGTGAGACCTGGAATCACCCTTCACATCACAGCCTGCTCACAGAGCGGTGGGCAGCAAGAGGTAAATCTGTTCTTGCCCTCCCGCACGTTAGTGCCTTGACAGATGTTACAGATGTGTGTGTTTTGCTTCAGACAAACCATAATTTATTATTTTGTTCCCACTCTGAAGCAGAATCCCAGGCATCTAGGGTGCCCTTAGATAAAGGGTAGGTATCTAGGTGGAACAGCTGTCATGGGAAAGGAATGGCCCCATGACTTGAGCTATCCAGAAAAAACAGGCTCTCTTGCTGCAGGTGAGATTTTATTTTTTCTGGTTTTTTGGTTCTGAATGCATGTAGTGTATCACACAACTGTCTAAAATAAACCTGCAGAAAGTGGATTTAAAAGTGAATTTCATGCATGGGATCAACCCTCCAAAACTGGGGTAACTCTTGGTAGCAGGACATCTTTAAAGGCTCCAAAGATGTCTAGTTTAACTGCTCTGGGAAGAGATCACATCTGTGGACTGGGGGTCACAGAAGGGTCCAAAACGTCCATAGATGTCCTTAGCCCGGACCGCAAAGTAGTATTTGCTGCCAGACACAAACTGCGTCAGAGTGCACGCCATGGGCAGTGGGAGAGCCTTCACCTCCCCGATCTTCTTCCACTGGGAGGGCATAGTGGCACTCGGGTCCTCGTGGTATGCGTAGAGATGGTAACTGTCCACAGTGGCACAGCTCCGGTCCACCTCCATGACACTCCATGACAGCACGATACCATTCTGGCTCTGTACCCGTGCCAGCTTCAGCTGTGGCTTCTGAGGCAGAGAAGTGTTGGCAGCTTCAGGTGGCAGACGTGGTGGCTGTGGTGCCTCTGGGAGTGGGGCAGGATGTACAGGGCGCGGCGGCTCCTAAGCAAGGTAAGGGCAATAAGGGAAGGGTCAGAGTCTACAGCAGTGGGAGGCAGCTTATTCCCCAGGAAAATGGAAACAAATGAGCTTGCAATCACCCAACCATCACAACTCTTAACTCCTCTGTGCAGAGAGTACACAAGCAAGAGAGCAGCAGCATGGCTGAGGAGGGATGGGACCAAGTTGCTCCAGGGCAGCTTTAGGTTGGATGCTAGGAAAAATGTCTTCACTGAATGGGTTGTCAAGCACTGGAACAGGCTGCCCAGGGAAGTGGTAGAGTCACCATCCCTGGGGGGATTTAAAAGATGGGTAGATGTGGCACTTAGGAATATGATTTAGTGGTGCCCTGGCAGTGCTGGGTTAAGAGTTGAGCCTGATGATCTTAAACGTCTCTTGCAATTGAAACAATTCTATGACCAAGGATGTCCTAAGTTCTTATTACTCACATATGAATCCCTAGCTGTACAGATTATCATTGGCAGTTATTCCCCTATACCCACTTTGTTTTCCACCCATGAGGTGATGGACTGAACACTGCCCCTCACCATGACTGAGCAGGCAGGTTCACAAGGACTTTGAGCTGCTGTTCCCACATTATCCAAAACACCCCAGGCAGCAGATTAAGCTGACAACTGATCTTTTCAACGGGGAGGTTTTCAATTACGAAGCGAAGAATGGTAATGGTGCCACAAGGATTTAATCACCTTAAATCGATCACAAAAGCTCAGCCTCGGTTTCCAGAAAATTCTGAAATTCGGGCACAAACGTAGCCTTCCATGGATTGATTTTACACCACAGAAACACTCCTAGGTCTCTCATCTATGTTAGTTAAGATGAATTTAGGAATGTGGTTACAGCGAGTATAAAATGTTGTTATTCTTCAAGCCACAGGCCTTCCAGGTTGGAATCTGGGATAGTTTTTGTCATCTTCAGTGTTTTGTGTAATACTGGTTTGATTTTTTTCTCATTATCACTGGAGAATGCACAAAGTTGAATGGTGTCTAGATTGAAAGAATGGTGAGCCACCTTGGTGGTAATATATTTACTGTTTCAGGGCATCAAAAATGAAGTGACTGCCCAACAGTGAGTATGCAGGGAATGTATTTGGTTCCGTCTCAACAAAAAAACCATATGAAATAAGAGAGTAAATTCACAAGTACAAGTAAGAAGGGGTTTGAAGTGATGCAGAAGTAATCACCCTCAACAGTGACAAAAAAACCCCTCTGCAATCTGGGGGTTGGCAACCTCGAGGATTTTGTCCGTACCCTGTTCTACCTCAGTTTTGCCAACAGCTGTACCGAGAAACTGGTAGCCAAACCATGAATAAACTTTGTAGTGGCTGATCTCCTGTATCCTTGGCTCCACAAGCCACCTGCACACAGTTCATGCACCATTTTTTCAATATGTGCTGCTGATGATCTGGAGAACTCCGGGGCAAGCTTAGCCATTGCATTTTACCATTCTTAGCAGACGTTGCTGTAGGTGAGAGGGTGCTGCTATGCACATGACCCAGATGCACACGTCTACAAGCATTTCACTATTTTGCAGTTCACACTAAGAAGTATACGAAGACAAGCCTGTAAACAGCACGAAGTGATTTAATGTAAAAGGATTACTTACAGCATGCACTTGTGGTGGTCGATGATGCACTGTAAGCTGAGGTGCTCCAGAGCCAAGAGTCAGTCCGTTGTTCACAACATATGCAGTTGTTTGAGGCATTCGTACTGTCATCCCTGTAAGAAGCACAGAGAGCACTTTGAGTATTCAATACATGAAATCAGCTAAGCAGAACACTAGAAGACCAACTCCTTGTTTCAGCTGGATGACACCAAATTTCAAACTGACACACTCCCCTCAAACTGTCAAGACTGATGAAGTACTGATGCCCAGTGACAGAATGGACACCACAATGGATGTTGCTCATTCACTGCCACAGCAAACTGACCTGAAAGGCAGGAAGAAACTAGGTGATTTTATAGTCTTGCAAATAATATCCAGAACTCTTGCAAACTACTAAGTTTTCATTCATTTTATACTGCATCTCCCTCTCTTAAGTAACATTTTTTCCACTGGAACACGTATGTTCTGTGAGCTCAAAGCTTTTGCTTGTTCTTACAGATCGCTGAAGGTATCCCTCTATTTCTGTACAGAAATACAAGATTTGGGGCAATCTCTATCACCCCCTAGTTCAGTGCTTGTGTGAGATCAAAGCATTCCAATACAATTCTGAAGACAGACAAATGCCTTAATAAGATACAGGATACAAATTTAGCATTATTTCTAGGCAGGCATACTACTTGCTTGAGGTAGAAGTATAAATCTGCAAAACACTTTGGATGAGTTCTCACAGTTAATCTTTCAAAGAAAAAAGCAGAGATCTTACTCCTGAAGCATCTGCTACTGTCACTGAAGACTGTTCCAATGATAATATAAACCAATACACAGCAGCAGCATTGCTGGAAGTTGTGTAACAAAGATCATGAAAAACAGAGAATGGACTAAAAGATGGCAACTCATGACAGGTAAAACAGACTGCGAAACACGACTGCTTTTTTGCTAACAGTACGCAAAACCTCTCAGCCCAATACACAAATATGAAGTCTTGAAATAATCTGTGTTCTAAATGAACTGGCTTTTTATCTGCTCAGGCTAACCACCTCGCTTCACTCTCCTGAGGCACAGGGAACAAACAGTGCTATGGCAGAACCATCATTTTCTTACATCTTACGTTGCTCATCAGGCAACAGTGCCGTGTAATACGCAGACATTTCAAGTCAAAGTAGCAGATCTGCCTCTAATAGAATCACAGAGAAGTCAAGGTTTGAAGGGACTTCTGGAGATGATCTGCACCAACCTTTTGTTAACAGAGTGCTCTTAGATTATGTTATTCAGGGTCTGGTCAAGCTGAATATTAATTATTTTGCTGGAAACTTGCCTTGCTCTCTGAGAATGTGTATTTTGGTACAAAAGAAGAAAACACTTAAAAAAAATAATTAACATGAGTGAATGCACTGTTAAGTCCACAAGACTCCTTCCAGGAGTTTCCAACAGATCGATCACATACATCTACCTTGCAGCTAAGCGTGTGAAGAGAACTAAGCACGGGTTGATGTTATCTTGCCTCTTGTGGCCTTTTGCCAACAGGAATGCAAGACGTGGACACGGCCCTCAAATGATACTGTGGATCAGAAGAACCTGAACTCAAATGCACATGGCACAAGAGTATAAGAAGTTTAAGAAAAATGAACAAGTACTCTGAAAAGAACAGCAATTCCCTCGCAGCCTGGCATTTCATAGAGACAGCTCAACAACTGTCTGATCAGCTTCTGTTTAGATGATTTTTCACAGCCTACGGCCAGCACCACTGAATCCAGTCGTAAGGGATACCATGAATTAAAATTGCTACAAACACACATGGACGTTCTCCTTTTCAGGAACTACTGCTTCAGAACAATGAACCAATTATTTCTGCACAAGTCTTTCATGGCTCAAGCACACAGTGTTCCCAGGCCGCCTTATGCAAATGGTGTCAAAAAATATCACTACATGGACATAACACAAGTAGGCTGACAGTGCACTAGAACAGCAAAATGTCTTCAACGTAACAACGTTAGAATAACCATAGTGTAGAAACTGTGAGGAGCTAGAAAAAGGCAGTGAAGATCCACCACTTAGTAACAAAATGTCATCTAAGCTCTTTATTTGTGACATCACTCATTTCAGAAAACGAGTTTACTGTTATGGGAAGATACCAGTTAGGAAGTCAAGATGAACCTGCTAACATCTCTAGTCAAGGACACAAAAGCGTGCATCTATTTCTGGTATGTTTGCTGAGAAATTTCATCTGTCCAGGCCTGGAGAAAAACATCTGCTGGGCACAGGACATCAGCGATTGTTAAGGAATTACATTAGGATGACTTAAATAACTTTTAGACAGGAATTAAAACGTAACTTGCTACTTTTTTGTTCTAATGGAATAAGATTAAAACATAACTGTTTCTAACTGTTTTTCTACAAAACAGTGGTGCTCATCACATTACCTTTAGCTACTTTGTAAAGCACAGGACATGTCATCCAGAGACGCTTAACTGGCAGACCTAGTGCCTGAGATGACTTAAATTCAGTTTTTCCTCACTCACATAGCTGAGGGGGAAAGATTTCTTAATAGCCTGAGATTTTCTCAAGCCTGTAAGTTGGTAAAAACCCTAACCTCTATAATTTGGACTAGTATTGTAAAAAACAAAACAAAACAAACAAAGAACCAAAACTAAAAAATACCCTAAAAACCAACAAAACAACCCACCCAAACAAACAACCAACCCGAAAAAAACAAACAAACCCAAAACAAAAAAACTAAGCCCCAGGTGGAGGAAAAAAAGCATCCCCTACCTCCAGCCTGTGGGTTGACTGGCCTTAAACCTGGGCTTGGCATGAGAGCTCCTCTTACAGGATTCTGAGCTGGTGGTGCAGGAAGAGTGGTATAGACCACCTGTTGGTTAGTAGGGGTTCTTGGTATAGGAAGTTTTGGAGCAGCTTGAGCCACTGGCCGATGAGTTACATTCACTGTTGTCGGAGCTGGAAAAAGACAGACAGACCACAACCTAGAATGGAATTCTATGATATGAAGCTGCTATGTCTATTCCAGAGTACACACCTCCTCTGGAAAAATCACTCATCTTAGCCTCTCAAAATAAATACCATCTCTGTGAAATTCAACCTGCTTTTTATAAAGCAGGAAAAGAACACTAATTTTTACCTGAAATAATAATGCAAATACATGTAGAAATTCCAAACCGAGAAGAGTAATACTCCACACACACAAAGGAAAAAAGTCCTGAATGTAAGCACAGCTTTGGAGAGTATAAAACCCACCACCAAAGAGTCTGTAGAACAGAGCAGTCATAAGACAATTCCAATGACAACTAATCTTCAACAATCATATACAGAAGTAAAATAACAACAAAAAAACCCCACCAAAAAACAAAAACCCAAACAAAAACAACAACAAAAAAAAAGCAAAACCCAAAACAACAAAAAACCCACACACAGAAAAACAAAACCAAAAAACCCTATATTACTTTATGTTAGAAAGAAAAGGGAAAAAACCAGTAACAAAACCACGCTGCAGACAAAATGATATTTAACTAGGAATGGAACTTCAATGTCAGCCTCACCATTCACTCTGCCAGAAGGATTAACTGTCAAGTGCAGGTGGCCAAAGCTAATGTGTTTTTCCCCGTTACTGAAATAATGTAAGTGCTGCATGTTTCTTCTCCTTCACTTCTACAAACAACAGTCTATGTAGTAATTTCCATGACTACCCTTCGCAAGGTTTCTTCCTCTCCACGGAATTAATTTGATCCTGAATTCTTTCCAAACCACCAGGACTATCTTTCCCTTTCACTCCCTCAGGTTTTTTTAAAAAAAAAAAAGTTATGGGAACCTGACTAGAACAGAAGATTAAAAAGTGACTCAAACATTCTGAATATTGGTCTGAAAAGACTAGCACAAGGTAGAACACACAACAGTCCAGGTTCAGAAAAACCCAGCAGTCTCTGCATTCACATGGTGGTGTAAAGTGAGGCTACCTGCAGGTAATACATGTATGGTGGTCTGGGAAGGTCCGCTTGTTGGCACACCCGGCTGCTGAGCAGGGTTTGGCTGCGAAGGCTGCGAAGGCTGCGAGGGTCGAGTCGAGGGCTGGGTGGGTACGTTCAGTCCTGTAGCAGGTGGCTGGTTCTGCTTCTTGCCATCTGCTTTAAAACAAAATAAAGTTACAGGCAATAGCAAACAGAAATTAGAGCATCACGGAGTTTTTAGATCATACCCCCCTCAGCCAGAGATTAGCAAAGGCTATTTCCTAGGGTGCCATTTCTTTGATTTTTTCTGTTCTATAAAGGAAACTGTAGAAAATTCATTAAAATCCCCTTACTTCATTAATTCAATCTCCCCCTGCCCCCCTGCAATGTTTCATTCTGTCATCAAGTTTACCTATTTAAGCATAATTTGGAAACTTGAATTTAATGGAACACTACGCCAGCGTCTTTAAAAAGTTTCTATTAAAAAAAGAGAATAGCCTAAAACCTTAAAAAGGCCTAACACTGCTGTACTCAATTTGTTTCATAAAAGGGATAGAGCTCCCTAAATACATCCTGTCTACCTTTGATGCTTATATCCGTTTACTTGCTCTTTTCTTTGTTTAATCTGTTAGTCAGTACTGTTTGTTTTGAATTTTCATGCTACTTCCTTAAAATTATTTATAGAAAACTTTTTTTAATAAGAGAATTTAAGTGCTTTTCACACTCTCATCAACAGGACTTACTGACTTGTGAGAGATGACAAATAGTGTCTGTATCTGTAGTTTACTACAGCAATATTTTTTCCTGCTGTAGTTTATTGGTGAAAACAAGCATTTGGGTGCAAATGTGTACGTAACCAAACCTGTGCACAGGTCAAATAAAGAGAAGCTTTTGCCTGGATTCAGTTAGATTAAACTCACAGTGGGCAGAGAAGGCACGACCAAAACCTAAATCACAGAATCAAGAAGTAGGTTTTAAAGGCACTCATTCAAAAGAGATTTGCCCTAACAAAACTGTATATGCAGCAGCCACTGATTTAGTACAAGAGTGCACAACATGAAAATAAAAAACCCCATGTTGATATGTATTTTACTCTTGAGAAAACATATCAACAATATACTGAAGAACACATTTAGAAACTATCAAATACACTAACTATATTTCAGAGCATTAAGAATAAGGCTAATGGCTGTGTATCTCAAAATGTTCATTTTTTTTAGCAGCTGGAGACTATTTTGATGGTCTGGCCAAGCTGTCTTTAACATCAGCTACAAACAGCTTGAAGTAGCAGTAGGCTTTACACACTGCTGTATGATAAATTAAATACAACTCAAGACCTCAAAAAAAGAAAGACAATATAAACTGCAGGCCATATTCTCTTTTCTGTGGATTGAATGGCTGAGCTACTTCACTGAAGCCACTTGATGAAAATCTAATTTTCTTTCTTTCTCCCTCCACCCCTCGCCCACCAAAGTCTATAAAAGGAGCAGTAAAGGGATGTTCATTTTGACAACAAAAGGGGAGACATCTCCTGCTCTTTCATCAACCACCAGGTCTTGAGGTTAGTTCAAACTTCTTTTATTTTCCAAGAGCATGAGATACAACAAATTACTTGACTCCGACGAGATTCCTGCAGAAATACATACGCCTGTATACTCCAAATAATTACAGACTGATGCATATTACAACTGCTGTTGCATAATTTAAGTGATGCAAGTGCATTCTTTGTCATGACCTAGAGAAGATGTGCTCATGATGCCACTAGTAAAAACCCAGACACACTACTGTAAACCTCTAGTTAAAAGTAAAAATGAGAGTCTGGACAAACATGAGGGCTTATCTAGGTTTGCTTTTGTTTTTAATATCACACAGAAACAAGTTAATTTGTCCCTGACAAATCAAAAGACCTGATGAGATTCCAGTTGCTGGAAACTAGGTCAGGATTGCACCAAACACAGAAAACAATGGAATAAACCAAATTAGACTTCAAGAAATAATTGGAAACAAGTAGCAAATTCTAATTTAGCTACGTAAGTAATAAGTCTGCAAGGAAAACTCAAGATTAGGTGCAGAGTAAGCACAGGAGTAAGGTTAACACAGGAAGAGTTCCAATGCTAAGTGGACACGGCATCATTTCATTAAAAATAGGGACTTGGAGGAGACAGGACAACGTGATTTATGGAAATGAGCATAAAATGGAAATCATTACTATTGAAGTTATAAGCAAAACTCCAAACGTAATATGCTAAATGGAAAAGAAAACAGGCTATTTTCCATGCCAGAAAACGGGCTTACAACAGTGCAGTTAGAGCAGGAAGGAGTTTTAATCAGCATACTGATTCAGAAGCAAACATACCAGACATACGTTCAAAAACAAGACAAAAAATGATCTGGAAAATTAGACTTGTTAATCAGATAAGACAGCTTATTAAAAAAAAAGAAAATGATACTGTATGTCATAATTTCTCCTACAAAAAGGCAAATGCAAAAAAAAGTGTAACATGGTTGTTCTTGAGAGTGGACTTGTGTATCTTTCTTAGATTACAAATACACTTTAGACTAGGGGTAGGTACCAGATAATAATTTGATGCAGTGGGCCACACAAATATTTAATAAAAAGGACAGAAAGGAAACCATACAGGTATTGCAGAATACTTGCAAAGTATCTAGATTACTCTTTGAGAGAGCCTGAGGTGAGGCACCCTCTCTGGTTTGCAGTGAAGAGACACATGAGAGCTAATCCAGTCTGAAAGCACCTCACTAACCTTCCTTGTAATGAAAGGATGATTTTCTAAAACCTGACAACTATGGAGAAGAAATCTCAAAATATCTCACAGGAGAAAATGGTAGGATACTGGCTCAAGCCCCAGATAAGAAACTGAGATGGAATTAACTTACTATACGGCAATGTAGCCATGACTCTGCCCTGGCCACTAGTGCTGCTGCTTAGAGAAGCATTCTTATAGTTGCACTTGCAACCACGGTGTTGATCTTTCATGGTAATTGTGAAGACTTGCTTTATGCAATCAGGGAGGAAAAAAATCTCTCTGAAAAATGTTACTTTGACAGAGAAAGATTAGCTGAAATACCTTACAATACTGTGGCACGCTACTGTAAAGCATACCATAAATCGATTTACCTCTGTTGGTATCTTTGCAGAATATTAAATAGGACTGGGGAGCTTACCCTTACCTGACAGATTGCCACAGTCCAAGCAAACCCATCTTTATCTTTTTGAGAACTAACCCTCAGAAAAGATGACAGCCTTAAAAACTTCATTCCCTGTTATTCTGACACTCAGCTAAGCAATTTACAGCATCATCAAAATCCTGGCTAGAAAGGACCTCTAGCTGCTGTGCAGTCCAACCTCTTGTTGAAGCAGGACTGACACCAAACACTCTGAAATACTGTAATTCTTTGCTAATCTAAAGCTAATTATAATTAAAGCTGCCCACAGTTACACAAGACTTATAAAAACATGTATTCTTTTAAAAGATGAAGTGCATCCAAGCTGCCAAAGGATATAAAAGCACAACTGTATCTGCTACAATCTTGACATATGGTCCCAAATAAGAGAGTAGATCTGTACTTGGTATGTAAAGTCTTGCACACCAAGTTTTTCAGTTAAAGATTAGACACTGCAATAATCTAACACCTGAATACCAACCGTAGAATTAAAAGGTATTTAATTAGTAAACAGACAAATGAAGTACAGTAAAGAATTCAAACATCTCAAATTACTCCCCAAGCCTAATAGATTCAAGTGTGGACAGCAGAAGTGCATAAATTAAGGGAAGGTAAAAAACTTAAGACTGTTCTGCAGCAGGAAGAATTCCTTTTCTTTTAATGCCTATCAGAATTTCAGTTAAACAGCCCTGTTTAGGTGAAACACCAAGGAATAAAATACATTAAGCAGAAACAGAAGTTTATTCCTTTTTGTCATCCATGGGATGAAACAATACCTGTAGCTCAATCACCTCTGCAGCTAGCAAAATCTTTTTCACCTACCTTGAGACGAGCCATCATCCTCTTCATCCAGTGTAAGATCAATGACACCTCCTGAATCACTTCCTGTGACCTTCCCGCTCTGAAAGACAAAACTCCTTCATTTTGCAAAAGCAAATCCAGGGAGCACAGGTGGAAAAGGGATACGAATTGAACATTCGGAAGCAGAGGTGTCAGAATTGGTACATGTATTAGAGAGAAACTGATGAAATGAGCAGGAGGAGGAAATTTCAGAAACATTTCCCAGGACTTGAAAAACAGGCAATAACCAAATTGACTGTATTGTGCAATCAAATACTGAAGCATTTTTAGCTTAGTAAGGAGCAAAAATAACCCTATGACCAGTAGCATATAGGTATTTTACAGGCAAATAAATAACCATTTGGTGTTACATAGTATCTTTCAGTTATGACTCTTAACATTTTAATCCAATTGTAATCTGTGATTTCCTCTATAGTAGCATAACCTTTTAACAGAACAGTCACCAGGACAATATGTTATTGATCTTGAGACAGCTCAGCCTATGTGCTTATAAAGAAACTGACTTCATAGGAAGGAAAAGGGAAAGCTACACTTGAACCTGTCTGCTAATAAAACATGTCATCAAAAGCCATCAGAAAACTCCAATTGTATCCAGCTTTTTCAAGTAGTTTCATTACTGTATTTTCATCTATTATCACAAACTGTAGCATTATTCTACATATGAAGCCATTTGCAACCATCTCTTCATAGAGGATAAAGGGGTCTTTAAGCTAATGTGATTGCTAAATGTTATTAAAAAAATCCCCAAAACCTAGAGGACCACCAAACAAGATTTAACTTCCGGATTAGTTGTTGTCCTTAGATGTTCAGACTGGAGGTACCACCAGCATTTTCCCGTAGGTGATGGAAAACGTGCCGGAGGAGGGATTTTAAATATATTGTCTAGAAGAAAATCTTGAATTATGTCAACTTCTACTTCCTTAAACTTGCTGCAAAAATTACAAGGTTTGGGGTTTTCTGTTTTATGAAAGAGATGATCATTTATTGTTGGAATGAAATGCTGCTGATTTATGGATTAGAGTTAACCAGGTTCCTTAGGACAGACGAAGGGTTATGAAAGCAACACAATTACCAAAATCTCTGAACAATTAACATGGAAAAAAGCTTAAGAGTTATCAGCCCCACATGGCCTCTACAAATGCCAACATGATAAATCCTAGGAAGATGAGAGATTTTTCTGTGCAGCCAGATGGGAACAGATGCAAAAAGCCTAAGCACTGAGATTATCTGTTCTATGACCTTGCATTTGGGTAAAACCATGCCTTTAAGGAGCTCCTAAAGACAATTCTCACACAGGCAAGACTTTGAGGAGAGGGGAAAAGAGGTATCATACGATTATTAAATGCAGACAAAGCTGTGTCCAAACTACTGGCCACTGAATTTGGAATGCCTGACATGACTGATCTCTTCATTATGCATTATTCCAATCTCATTTCTTAAGTTCTGATGCTGCCACTGATGAAATTCTGCTAAGAACCTACATGCTACACTATTTGAGTAAGAAATATCTAACTCATGTTCACAGGTGATAGAAGAGACCTTTATAGGGACTCCATCTTTCCTATACATAGAGACATCTTTCAGATTTAATAACCATGGAATTCTTTGGTTGAATGATTTTTATTTCAAAGCCTTTCCAGCTTCAGTTTTCTTAGTATGATGAGCTGATTTACTCATTTGAAGCTTAAGATAAAAGGCACATTCAAATAATCAATGATTACTTGATTAGCATGAAGTCAAAAGGAATTTCATTCCAGTCAACGATGTGCATTTTGAACGATGTCTCTCTCTGCCAGGAGAAAGCAGATTGAAAAATGCAGGGGGAGATTTATAACAAGCTGGAGAAAGGCAAAACTAACACTAAGCTATTCATTTCTCCCCACTATAAAACACATTAGTCAGCAGTAATTTCCTTCCAATTCTTCCTCTGCAAGGAAATCTAAATCCTTAGAAAAACACCCTGTATGAGAGCAAACTGTTTCAAAGCCCTACTTAGCTGTGCCAGTTGAGGAAGTTCTTTAACTTCCATGTCAGCAAGTGTCACTGCATGCATTATTTACTTCGGTATGTCTGGAAGGCCAAAAATCTTGAAGTAGTTAAACAAGCAACTATTAAATAATAAATCCAATCAATTATACATGTAGTTCTCAGGAGGAAAGAACCTTCTTGTAGTCAGTCACAGTATTCAAGGTTTTATACTAAACAACCCTAGCAGCTATCTCTTCATCAGGAACTATCTGTAAGTTTTTTTCCACAACCCACACTAGAAGCTGAAGATTTGTGGGACAGCTTTGACTGGAGCTCTGCGGTTCATCCCCCAGTCCTGGTTCCAGGGCACCAGCTACTCCAAGAAGATGCTGTACTCTGCACACAGCACACCCTGAAGTCCTGAGTTCCCAGACTACCCAGTTACATTCCCCTAGTTCACTGACCATGCATCTCCCTTGAATGAAATTTAGGGGTACAGGAAAATTTTAAGGAACCTTCAAACATTGTTTCCTACCTAGGTGGGTATGGTGTGGGCAGGGTGTCCTCACACAGAACAGACTGCTAATTATGCCTACCATAAACACCAGGCTTTTGACTGTTCAGAGCATCCAGCTACATTCCAAAGTAGGACTAGTATCTATTTCTGTATCCTGTAGTGCTGGCACACAGTTTTCAGGTACACATAGGTATCTCAAATCCAGGAAAGAAAAGGAGATTCTAGTACCCGCTTCCCAGTTCATTCAGAAGACTGGTCTGCACTACCTTCTCGTGGTGAAAGTAAGCATCTCCATGATCTGAGAGAAGCTTTATCATTCTATCCCAGATGCTTCCATAGAGTTGCCTCTTACCACCTGAATAATTAAGTCATGTTTATGTCAAAAACTGAAATAAGAGAACAAGTCTTTCAGCTCCTAATATTACATTTCAGTAAGCACTGGGGCAGAAACTGGCAATGCAGAAAAGTAAAGCCAAGGCATTTCTGGTCTGCTATCAGTTTCCAGCTTTCTCCAAACACAGGAAGCAAAGAACCTGAGCCTGCTTGATCTGATCTCTGCGGAGGAGCAAGATGATGCACTGTAACACCTTTCCGTCAGCACAGTCAGACTAGTGAAATAATTAAACTCTTTTCATTATTTCCCAAAACATATGCCTGGTGCTTTAATTAGCATATTGCCTAGCAAGTCTGAATAACAGAAAATGTCAGTTGCCTTAGAGTATCAAGTAAGTTGCAACAGAAACAAAAAGCAGAGCAATATAAAGCAGTCTGTAACTATTTAAAGATCACAGTTACAAAAAGAAACCAAAGGGAACAAAACCATAATCCCCCAAAACACCACTCTATCATTTGTCAGAACCAGAGCACCAGTCTCCAAACAGACCAGAAGTGGCACTTAAATCTGTTTACAACAGCCATCTGAGTTGTTTCTAGTAGTCAGGCAGAAAAAAATGTACATCGAGATAAAAATGTGAACTGGCAAACTCCTTTTTCCATCCTCATGTATACACCTTTAAACTCCAAGTAAGTAGAAACCCTCCAAAATACTGCCATTCACCCTGCCAGTTTGATCTTGTTTCATCTGTAGCCAAGGAGATGACTTTGTACAGCCTTGAAGTAGCCACATCACAAACAGAACCATTCAGGTAACCACAACTGTATCTGAGCTGCCTTAGTTTAAATATTTCTTTGCTTTCACGTAGCAGCCAGCAGTGTAACAATCTTAAAACAAACCAATGAAATAACAACAACAACAAATTAAAATGGAATTAAAAATTAAGCCTTAACAAATCCTGCTCTGAAATGTCACAGTTTTAAAGATAAATGTGAGAAAAAAATTTAGGAAGAGAGCAAGAAAAATCCAAGACTTCATCCTTTCCCAAAATCCTAGTTTTAATATAGCCACATCTTTGTTTTTAAGCTGGTTGGTGAAATTCCATTTGCAATTAAGGTGTTTTGCATAAAAACAATGTGTCCTGTGGCTGAACATTTCATACTGTACTTTAACTTGGATCTAAAAGGCAAAACACTAGGTGAAGTGGGGGAAGAGGATGGCATGGTATGATGAAGTGCAGAAACAAAGGTGAAAAAAGGAAGCAGGAGGGGAAAAAGGCAGCAGGGGGAAAGAGAATTACAAGCCAAGTGGCAGCCGAGCAGGCACTGTCCCAAATGTGGAAGGATGGTGTAAATGTACTGTAGTGCTGCTCCACTATTCTCATGTAACGTTATGCATTTTTCCTGCAACAGCCAGCCAAGGATAAGGCGCTTCACATTTACAATCTTGATCTGTTTTAAAATGTGTGCTCCTTAAAAATACTTTGTAAAATCGCAGGCCCTCTCCCCCAGCTTCTTCAGTTTGCAAAGCCATGTCCCTGCCTCTGGCACTTACCTACATGTAACTACCCCTGGGCTCCGTCTGCATGACAAATGCCCCAGGCAAGCATCTAACTTGGCAAGTGTGAAGGAAAAGTATTTTAATGCCACTTGTGAAAGCAACTGAAAGACCCTAGAAAAATCCCAAGACTAAATCCTCATCCCAGTATCCAAGTGAAACCTGGTTTAAGTCCTGCAACAGAGGCCAACTTGTAACCTCTTCTAAGACCCCTTCATCAATGTCAATTGCTTTATAGTGCATATGGAAGATAAAATAATGAAAAGTATGTATAAAATGAAAGCAACTATTCAGACTTGTGCCTTTTTCCCACTTCAATATCAGTATTGGTATTTCTAAGTGTTCTAGTAGCTGCAAAACCTTTGCTGAAAAGAGATCTGTAGTGTTGATTCTTCTCAATAACATTTTCAGATTTATTTTTTACCATGAGAACTACTAGAAACAAACTGCTTTAATTTCTTACATAAAATTTCTATTCACATCGAAGTGACTACACTCCAACTTGAGTTCTCTACAAAGGATTGATGACAGTTACCTACACACAGAATTCCATGCCTTTTCCATTGCATATACTATGGCAACATAACACCTGCTTTCTTCCAATCCCAACCACTAAAGTCTTCTTAACAATTAAAGAAAGTACTGAGAAATGGCTGTACTGACAAGTGAGATACACTTATGGGGAGAATGCTAGGAAAAAGTAATACAGTTTTCCTTGAAGAAGAAAAAAATATACAGTGACTTTCTAGAACAAATGCCACATGGGTATTCTAGAAACTTAAAGTATAATAGAAAGAGAGTTATTGGAGGTAATAAAAAACCTAGAAATTGTAAAAATTGCATAAATACAGTGAACAGGGTCTCCTGAATCTGAAGTCACAATTAAATGCTTTTTAATTAAGAACTTTCTTCATTTGGAAGACTGTGAATATATCCCACATTATCGACTGCAATATCCAATAATTAACCTACACACTAGTCAACAGTAAATGAATGAATAGAGGGAAATCAGAAAGGAATCAGCCTTGCAGTAAAATGAAGGGCTGTCTCTGGTGTTGAAGTGATTCTGAAGCAGTTTCCTCATCTGCCTCCGGAGAAGAAGGGACATTGAGACAGGCTACTATCTTTTAATGTTTTTCCACATGCAGAGACCATTCCACACTGTTGTAAAATACATGCTATTGGGAGAAAGAATATCACCACAGCTTTGTTACCCAACAATTTTTTCAGATCAGCTCTGCTGTTAATTATGTTGATTCATAATTTATAATTGTCAGAAGAAAGAAAAAAAAGGGGGCAGGTTGAGGGGAGGTGAGGTGGGGGTGATTAAGAACTCTTCCAATTCCACGAGCAATACAAATACAAGGAGACTGAATATAAAGGCTGAAGCACATATGGTAGGCATGATGCTGAGGAAATGAGGTTATCTCCCAGCATAACTACAGTTGTGCAATTTAACAGAAAGCAGTAGTTACAACATCACTGCATATACATGGCAATGGCAAACTACTGGAGAAAACCAGGAAAGAAAACTCAGACAGCAAAGGTAACCTGTTACATCATTTTGTACAACAGCACACATACACATGCCAACATGCACGGATGCTGGACCACATGAAAAGCCAAAAGGTAAATGTTATTTTGAAGCAAGTTCTGAATCTGCACTTCTCTAGTCACGTATGATTCAAAAAATGTTTTGGTATTATATAACGCCACGGTTCAGTTCATCACATGGAGACCACGTTATTCCTTGTAATGCCACCTGCTTTTCATAAGGAACATTTCAGTATGTAAAAGTGAAAAATGAAGGGGGAAAAAAAAAAAATCCAACAACAAAAAAATACAGTGAAAAGTAAAAATTAATTCCAGGGTAGTAAAGATCAAAATTCTGAAGATGTGTGGCACACTGACACAGGGCAGACAATTTTATTATTTACAGGTTCTACAGTAACAAAACAGGAAAAAATTCTGGGGGTTGTAAACCAGACAATCCATGAAGCATCACAGCACCACAATCATATACGACGCACCAAGGCGTTATATAATAGCAAAAAATCAATCTTAAATTACGGGGAGCAGCTAAAAATATATCCTGTGACTGTGGGGTCTGCGGGGAGGGTAGCCATACTGTGTTTGTATGCATCATTTTAAAGGCCCATATTATATTTTCAGTCCATAGATTTCTCAAGCACAGCCTGAACAGCTGTGGAAATTGTGGGGTTCTTTTTAATATATTCTTGAGCATATTTCAGTCACTAACTGCTTCACTGTCAGGCTTAGCACTCCTTAACAGTTACTTTTTTCAATGCAGTAACTGCCACAAAACTGGAGTAAATATTCCAGCCTTGCAAAGCTGTCACAAAAGCTTATTTGGCCAGGTATCAAAGGTATTTGTCACCTCTTACCAAGATAAAAATGAGAATGCAATAAAGTTAGCAGTTTACTGAGATCATAGTTTGCACAAATAGAATTTCACAGGGCTGGAATACATATTTTCATAGTGTGTGGCTGCATACTTGTAGAACACTCAAATACAATTAACAGACAGTTTACACGTTGCATTTACAGGATTGCTGTGTCCCCCTTACCCTTAGTTAGTACTGAGTAACACTTTGTACAGAACGAGAACAATGCAAGTGTGGAAAAAATGAATAACCAGTCTTAGTAACCCCTATGTATTATATACCTTCTCATTTCTTTGGTGCAAAGAGTAGACATTGGGTCTGCTACTGCTACTAATCCCTATTAAGAATCATAAATCAAGACTGTTGAGAGACAGGTTGCCAGAAATGCTGGGTTTAGGTACTAGCTATCATAATTCCCATGAGAAGCCATAAAGGAACACTTCATACAACACTTCAAGTATTTCTCTACTGCTGTGATTTTGTTTTTCTTCAATCAAACAGTTAAAAGGGTATATAATAAACACATACATGCATGCACACACATGTATCTCTTTACTGGTTCTTACTCTTAAGGTGAAACATCTACCTTGGTTCCCCAAAGCCCACTGAGAGTTTCCCAATTGTATTATGTGGGATGGCCATACTGGATGATGAAAGATCATCTTACTAATCAGTAAACATTTTAATTATAGTACTTTCCAGATTAGTTTAATGCAGCTTTTAAAAACTATTATCCATGTTTGGTGTAATGACATCATTGTTTTAGTATTCTTCTCAATCTTTTGGCTCCAAATGACAAATCAAAGCATACAAAAGACAACTGTATTTACTTCCTGAAAGCTGCACTGCGAAACTGGGTAACACACATATGGTCTTGGGGCAAGACAGATCACTTGAAAAGTCATGCAAGAATGGATTCATTTCCATTTTGTTCCTTAAAACAGTCACCCAATTCAGCTACATGATATCCTCTTAGGAACTTTTCAATTACTTTCTTAAAATTATTTTTTTAAACTGACTTCCTGCTAACATCTTTATAATTCAGATTTCTAATTAGTTTCAGGTAAAGGTTCCACTTCACAGATGAAAGCTAGTTATATTTTAAACAGTACAAACATAACCCCAGGATCAGAGACAAAAATCAAGTAGCCCATTTTACATATATAATTATGCATGTTTATTTTCAGCGACAAAACCATGAAACGCAAGGAAACATATTCATCAATAATGACTCAGCAATATAGAATTAATAATAGCTTATAAATTGTAAGCTGACATATCCACTTTGTTCACATTGTTTCCCAACAGACATTCACAAAGTTTGTTATACACTGCAAAGTAAAGGGATAGAAGTTATAAATGTACTTTATTAACATTTTACCAAATGACTATCCAATAGTCAGCAAGAAAGCTTCAATTAAACCGTAACCTTAAATCAACAACAACAAAAAAATCAACATCAGAAACAATGGGAAATGGATAGGACACCAGTGGAATTTTTTTTTAAGTATTATCTGAAAGTTGAAACGCACAGATGCAATTTAGACTGAAAAAAGATTCATTCTGTAAGACGATATGGTGCACCTGGAGTGGAGAACAGGGAAGAAAAGACTGTTCACCTAACCTGCTGTTTAAATAAATATAGCATAATTACTCTTGAACAGACTGACTTTATGCTAGCTGTTTTTAATACAACCAACCCCACCCAAATTTGTTCACTTAGTCACAATAAAAGATGCTTTCATAGACTCTCTCAGTATACCATAGCTATATTTTATATATTATATATAATATATAAAAATCCTGTATCTATAACTGAGTTTCATAATAAAATACTTAAAAACCATTCTAAAGATTTCTTATATAATTAAAAATGCCTTTGCCTCTTTAACAATAATATTTACCCCAATACATTAAACATTCTCATCACGTCTTCAGAAATGCAGTTCTATGACCTGAGGCACCAGAAGGGCCACTGGTAAAATGACTGGGTCTGAATAATAACCCTTAGATTTCTGCATATGCAGGAAAAGTTGAAGATGAGAGACTAACACAAACACAGTAAGATGCTTCCTCCAATATCCCTGTGGCCATTCCTTTTGAAGCAAGAAACAGAGGAAGGCTGAAAAAGGCGATGCAGTCATACAACAAAATTATACGTCCGAGCTGCTTACTGAAAACTTTTGACTACACTGACCTTAAAAGAAGGCAGCTATTGAGAACAGTACAGTTCAGGATAACCAAAGGGACATAGACTGAAAACACAACAAAGCCAAGAACACATTCAATTCCAAAGCATCCTTCCAATGTCTTCAGGTATTTGACACTGCGCATAGCAAAGCTCTTCAGGGGCACATATAGTGAAGAATATTTATTTTTTAGATCTCCCAAACTGTAGATCACAGCGCTTTGGGGGGGGGGGGGGGGGGG